>JASVEL010005970.1:0-76498 GCA_032618575.1 Nicotiana noctiflora | reverse complement strand
CACTCCACTCCTCTCAGGAGGTCGGATGCTGACCCAGATGCTATGGTAGCACTTCACTGCCAGCTCCTATTTTTGGATGCTGCCGCGCATTCCTTCGCCATCCTTTGGTGATCTGGTGATAACTTCTGGTAGGAATATCCAAATGACGAACGGTTTGAAGCGTTGGAAACTAAACTCAAAGAGATTTAATTTGATATATTGTAAATCACATAAATCCTTATATAACTGGAGATATGATCGTCCAAAGTGAGGTCTTATGCGCACTCATTTACAACTATCGTCTATTATGAAATTTTCCAACTTCACAAGTTTCCGTTAGCCATCCGGAATCATTACGAAGCCCCCGAGACCTCAATCAAATACGCCAGAATATCCAATAACATTATTAAAACTTGTTCCATTCAAAAAAACTCCTAAAACAACACCAAAACCATCAAATTACATCTAATTCTCTTCTAAGTTCTTCCAAAACTTCCAAAATACTCATTTGATTAAAAACCCAACCAAACCATGTCCGAATGACCTGAAATTTTGTACACATATCCCAAATCAGCTAATGAAGCTACAGAAACTCTCGGAATTCTATTTCGACTCCCGGATCAAAATATTACCTATCAACCGAAATTCGCCAAAATACTAACTTCACCAAAATAGGCTAACTTCTTAACCAGACCTCTAAAATTACTTCTGATTGTGTTCCTAAGTCACATTTCATCATCTGGAGCTAACCAACTCATCGAAATTTAATTCCGAGCTCTCTAACTCACAAGTCAATATCGGTAGACTTTTCCAATTTAAGTCTTCCTAAAAGAGACTAAGTGTCTCATTTCTTATCAAAATTACTCCAATTAAATTTTAACGCACCCAATATCAATAATGAAACATAATGTAACACAATAAGGGAGAAACGGGGCGATAATACCCCACATCTTTAGAGTATGGCTGCTCTACGAACCTCCCCACATCGCGTTTTGGTAACAACTTAGGGGCTCCGGGGATTTTGTCGACCCTCTCCTGGTGCTCCTTCATCTGGTCGTGGAGAGCCTTGTTTTCGCTTTCCATTTCTTCCATCTTCCTCAGGATGGCAGTGAGCGTGTCATCATGGGTCTGTATTTCGACGGGTTGGTTGTTTACTCGCGTCTCTTCTTGTTTTCCCGTGACAGTGGTGATACCCGTCGTTGGTATTGCTTTCATGTTACTTTGTGGTGGTTTTTCGACTAAGCCACTCAGGGTGCTTGTTAGCCACTCCTCCAGTAATTCCTGACCACTGAGGGTGCCTCTTTGACAGCGGATGTGGAAACTCCTTTGTCATGCAAGGTCGTTGGATCTTTTGAGAGAGAAGGTGAGGTCTCTGCTTCTGGTGCGGTGCCGGGGGTTGTGTTGGTGACATCGACCTCAATGAGAAAGCCCAGAAGATTGGTTGTGACCCCCATTATTGCTTTGGACCTAACGTTATTTTCGGCCATTTTTTGTTTTCGCGTGATATAGAGGAGATGATTGGCTGATCTTTAGGTGGATACTATGATTTTGATTCTCAAAATCCCCACAGATGGCGCTAATTTTTTGGCTCAAAGGTTATTTGTTACTTTATAAGCTAAAAACAATCAAAGAATATGAAAATGGGTAAATCGTAATTAAATATAATGAACCTAAATATGAGATCAGTGTAGTTATAATCTAAAGATATTTGCAAGAATGGAGAACTTTTAAGAATAATCGCTTATCACAGTTGAGAGAAAAATAGAGAGAGAGAATGAGAGAATTTTATTATTATATAATAATACATGGTCCTTTACAATGGGGAAGCCTCCCTTTATATAGAAGTGAGGCCTCCGTACTAGAACCATAATTCATAGAGGGGTAGTTGACGCCCTTTTAAAGGGGACGTCCAAACATAAATGACATCGTTCGTGTTCTTACGCCCAAACTGCATCCTCGGTGTAGGGGACGTATGAGAGGGGTCGTGCCCTTATCACTTGTGAGCGTGGGGAGGGCTGCGTTCAGCTCCATATGGTCAAGCCATATTTGGCCCTATACATGTCTATTTCACAAAAGTACAATATTCTATTTTTTATCACTTAAAAGTCAATCAAGTTCATCTTTCTCACTTAAAAGTCATTCTAGTTAAAAACACATGAAATATTCTACAAAAAATATGACTTGGCATTAAATTTATTTAAAAAATCTAACAATAACACCTCATCGACTTAACTGACCATACCCAGTTTGGTTTATTTTCTTTCAACCCAATCTGACTTATACCCAAAGAGTTATTAATATTAGACCATCAAAAGGAGAAGACAAGAACAATCATTTTATGCTAAAAAATTCTTTACAAAATAACTTTAATGCCATCAATGCCCTAAAAGTCCATAAAAATATTAATAGAACTATTTTTTTGCATCCCTTAGATGCTATTATAATTTTTCATGAAGATAAATTACTGCGGTAATATCAAAATATTGTTTATTAAGCAATATTAATTAACAAAAATATTGTTTAGTTAGCAACACTCGCAACTAAAATGTATAAGAAAAGTTGTTAATATACACTGCAATCATAGACAACCTATAGCATTAATAGTCTGGACAAAAGAAAGACACGCTATAATATTTTATTGATACGACCAAGACCCAAAAAGAAATATAGAAAACCTAATTATTAGATTAAGACATAATTCAAAGATGTAACGACTCGGCCGGTCGTTTTGGAAATTTACGCCCCGATCCCCAATTAACTATTTCCCCTAAGTTCATTTATGCTATTGTGGTTTGCCGGGAGGTTCGGTTCTAGAATTTGGAGTGTTTTGGGACACTTAGTCCCTAAATGAGAGCTTTATAGTTGAAAAATGGCCCGTATTCAGAACAGTATTAAGACGACCCTGGAACAGAAATTTGATGGTTCCATTAGCTCTGTTAGGTGATTTCGGGGTTGGGAGCGCGTTCGGGATGTATTTTGGAGGTTTGTAGCTCATTTAGGCTTTAAATGCCGAAGTTTGGAATTTTTGGAAAATCCGATCGATAGGTGAGATTTTGATCCGGGAGTCGGAATGGAATTCCGATAGTTACAGTAGCTTCGTTAGGTGATTTTGGATATGTCTGCAAATTTTCAGGTCATTCGGACATGGTTTGGTCGGGTTTTTGATAGCATGTAGGTTTCGGAAGTTTTGGTTGAAACTTAGGCTTGAATCAGCCTTGATTTGATGATTTCCGTGTTTATGGATGTGTTTTTATGATTGGAACAAGTTCGTATCGTATTTTGGGGTAGGTTGGTGGTTTTCGTTGGGGTCCCAGGGGCCTCGGGGTGAATCCGGGGGTCCAATCGGACCAATTCTTGCATTTTAGAAGTGTTGTTGGTTTATGGTATGTGTTGCAGACGGATACTCTATGCGATCGCATAGGGGTGATGCAGTCGCATAGAAGGTTTGGGAGGAGACCAAATTTTTGTTCTATGCGATCGCGAAAAGGGCTATGCGATCGCATAGCTTTGGATGGTTGTGCTCTGCGATCGCAGAGGGGACTATGTGATCGCATAGTGTAAAGAGTAGGGGTCCCATGTCCAAACTTTTGTTCTATGCGATCGTGGAGCAGTGTATGCGATTGCATAAGCCTATCTGGATGAGCTGTGCGATCGCATTATGGTCTATGCGATCGCATAAGGTAATTTGGTGAGGTAGAAATATTTGTTCTATGCGATCGCAACAGGGCTCATGCGATCGCATAGAGTAAATCACTGGGCAGACAAAACCAGTATATAAAATTTTATCCGTGAGGGTTTCACTATTTTTGCAAAAACTCAAGCTAGGGAGCTCAGTTTTGAGTGATTTCTCGCGTGCTTTTCAGAGACAATTGTTGGGTAACAATTTCTTACTCCCTTGTGATCATTATTCACTAATCTAAACTCAATTTCTTCCTTTAATTTCGGATTTGGGGTGTAAAATTGGGGTAGTTTCATAGAAGAAACTTTGATGATTTGGAGGGGCAAACGAACTCCTATTTTAATAAATTTTATATGGTTAGACTCGTGAGAGTACGAGGGTTCTGAAAACATAAAAATATTTCGATTCCGAGCCGATAGCATCAGGGGTATTTTGGTCATTTTACCCACTTTCACGTCGTAGCTTTAATTTTATCATTGTAATTAGTTACTTCCGATGTTATTTACACCGTGTAATTGGTTTGACTAGATTCGGGCCACTTGGAGTCGGATACTCGTGGCAAGAGAGTCGTTTCTTAGCGGTTTGTATCGGAATTAAGGTAAGTGACTTGTTTAACCTTGTGTGGGGGAAACTTCTCCCCTAGGATATTATGTGTTGATTTAAATGCCTTGTACGCGAGGTAACGGGCTTGTACTTGCACAGATTGTTGAAAAACCACCTTACTTGAACTGTTCAAATCGTGATATCCTTGATACTTAATTCATTCAATTGTAAAAACTTATCTGATGTTAGTTAGAGAAGCATGATTAGATAAGATTATCTGTTTAAGTGCCTACTTGTCTTAATTGAACTTCCTGAAACTTGCTGAGACTGGTTTTGGTGTAATTTGTAGCTATGTACTTCATATTTCTCTGTGTTTTTCCTCTTATTGATTGTGTTTGTGTTTGTGGACTGCGGTTTCAATTCCCGGAGATCTGATGCTACTGAGGTAAAGGAATGCAGGTTCAATTCCCGGAGATCCTGAGATATTGAGATACGGGCTACGGGTTCGATTCCCGGAGACCCAGAGATACTGAGATACGGACTGCAGGTTCAATTCCCGGAGATCCTGAGATACTGAGATACGGGCTGCGGGTTCGATTCTCGTAGACCAAAAGATACTAATATACGGACTGCGGGTTC
This sequence comes from Nicotiana noctiflora, assembly GCA_032618575.1. Lineage (NCBI taxonomy): Eukaryota > Viridiplantae > Streptophyta > Magnoliopsida > Solanales > Solanaceae > Nicotiana > Nicotiana noctiflora. Next base: position 71,658 of record JASVEL010005970.1, on the reverse strand, counting down.
AATTCCCGGAGATCCTGTGATACTGAGACAAGGACTGCGGGTTAAATTCCCAGAGATCCTGTAAGACTGATATATAGACTGCGGGTTCGATTCCAGGAGATCCTCAGTTGCTTAGTCTAGAGAGGGACTGCGGGTTCAATTCCCGGAGATCCTGGACTTGTTGATTTGTATATTGTTGTGTTGATTTTTCCTTGTTAGCTTAACTGTAGACGGTTGCAGTATTTACTTCATTGTTGTTGTTCCAGTCTTATTCTTATTTGAACTGCTCGATATTAATATTATCAAATTATTTCTCGGTAGGGCCCTGACCTTCCTCGTCACTACTCCACTGAGGTTAGGCTTGGCACTTACTGAGTACCGCCGTGGTGTACTCATACTACTCTTCTGCACACTTTTGTTGTGCAGATCCAGGTACATCAGATCAGGCGCACTATAGGTGATTTAGGAGCACCTTTAGGAGACTCGAGGTATGATCTGCTACATCCCCAGATCCGGAGAGTTCTCCTTCTATTCTTATTAGTGATATCAACTATTTCCTTATTTTCGTTGTATAGACACTCTTGATGTATAGAGCCACAGTTGTACTCTTTCTTAGTCCGTGTTGCCCGTGAGTTTCCGGGTCTTGGTAGTTGTGTTTTTCTTGTGGTATTTTGCGAAGTGTATGTGCCGAGCGGCACTTATTACATTCGTTTTTCATCATTCCGCTGTTAACTTATCTTTTCTTTCATGAAAGTATATATTCCGCATTGTGTTAGGCTTACCTAGTCGCAAAGACTGGGTGCCGTCATGACATGTTCACGATTCGTGAACTAGGGTCGTGACAAAAGAGTAACCACATAGTGTATTTTATTATGTGATTTTTTATCTTAAACAATTTGGGTTAGGGTCAAGCAGAGTTGGGGAAAATGAGATTAAAATGAGTATGGTCATTTAATCTGACGCGACATTATTTTAGATTTTTTAATTACATTTAATGCCATATCAATATTTTTGTAGAATATTTTATAGTTTTGGGCTAGAATGGCCTTTGAGTGAAAAAGATGAAGTTGAGTGACTTTTAAGTGATAAAATTAGAATAGTGACTTTTGTGAAATAAAAGCATAGTTGGATGATCATCAGTGAAATTACTTTTTGAACAGGTAATTTATAAAGTAGTTAGTATTTGCAGAGTCATTAAAAAATATCTATTCCATTTGTTTCAATTAAAATGACACACTTTCCTATTAGTCCATTCCAAAAACGAATAAAACATAAAAGTGAGAAACAATTATAACTTTAATAATTTTCGTTTTACCTACTTAACCTTAATGAGAAACTTTTCAAACCATATCATCTATATTAAAAAGGGGACAAAAATATCCTAGTTGAAATACGTAAAGTTCTATCATAATATGCCAGATTATGGAGTTACTGCATATAAACTTTTATCATATTATATTGGAACTAGGCCAAATACATACACAACCCATTAAATTTAGCCAAATATTTCATTATGGCACTCTAATTAACTCTTGTTCCATTTTGGCCCTCCAACTCCATTTTTTTTTGTTCCACTTTAACACAAAAACTCACTAGATTTAGTGTGTGATTTGCCTCTCCCTTTCGGCGCGTGAGGGACCATTTTTTGGCCAAACTTTCATGGCCAAATACATACACAACCCATTAAACTTGGCCAAACTTTTTCTTTTGGCACTTTAACTCAGCCATGTTCCATTTTGGCCCTCCAACCCCATTTCTTTTGTTTCACTTTGACACAAAAGCTCGTTATTTTTCATACTCCCAATGTGGGGGCAGATCCAGAATTTAAATATGGATTCAATTTTAATGTTTTTAACATTGAACCGATTATATTTTTAAAGTTATGGGCTTATATTTTTTTATTACAATTTTAATAAAATTTTACTCCGCGTCGAAATTTATCAGTTCAGTTGAACCCGTAGTTATTACTGAAATTATATATATAAAAATATTTTTTCCACGGGAGAGGGCAGAAAAAATGAAAAAATAATTTTGAAATTACAAAAAAAATACGGGTGGTAGTAGCAGCTGGGATTTGTCTGCGCTGTATTTTTGCTAGGGATAAAGTTTTTGTGTCAAAGTGAAACAAAAGAACCCATCATATTTTTAAATATTATGGGTTCATATCTATTTTTTTTCCTTATATTTTTAATTAATTTTTACATATAAATTTTTACTCTGCGTCGAAAGTTATGGGTTTAGTTGAACCCGTAGTTATTACTGAAAAATATATTTAAAAAATATTTTTTCCCGAGATGTGGGCAGAAAAAAACAAAAAACCAAAATAATTTAAAATTACAAAAAAAAATTAAAAACAATTTGTGGGGGGTGGGTGGGTGGTTTAGGGGTGGGGTAGCAGCTAAGTATTTGCACGCTTTATATTTTTACTTGGGGGCTGGGAAAATTTTTTTTGTGTTAAAGTGGAACAAAAAAAAATAGAGTTGGAGGGCCAAAATGGAACAAAAGTTAATTAGAGTGCCAAAATGAAATATTGGGCCAAGTTTAATGGACTGTGTACAGAGGCGGAGTTAGAATTTTAATCTTATGGATTCTGAATTTTAGAACGATGTTTTCAAGTGTTAGTGACTGGGTTCTAGATTTAGATTTAATATTCGTACATATTTAATGAATTCTAAATATTAAATACACTGTTTGAGCAAAAGCTACTAGGTCCGGCCGAACCCATATTTCGGCTTGTGCCTCCGCCCCTGGCTATGTATGTATTTGACCTTGGAACTAACACATTACGAAATTCTAGTAGAACAACAACAACCAGTATAATCCCACTTAATGGGGAGGATAATGTGTACACAGACCTTACCCCTACCCTGGGGTAGAGAGGCTATTTCCAAATAGGCCCCTGACATCCTTCCTTCCAAGAACTTCTCACCTTGCTATTGGGCGGACTCGAACTCACAACCTCTCGGTTGGAAGTGGGGGTTGCTTACCATCAGAGCAACCCATCTTGTTCATTATGCTGAAATCTCATATATAAAAAATTCAAATTTCATCGTGTTTTTTGTCATATTTTATATTTACACGAAAATGGCTAAATCCATTGTAAATCACATTATTTTAAATAATCCATTGTTCACTTTTCTTTTTATCACCATGTGTTAACTTATCTTACAAAGTAATATTTCAAATATTGTCATATTGTACTAATTGTTTAATTTTGATTTCAAGAGAAACTATAGAAGACATACTGATAAACTTATAATTCGAATAAAATGGAAGGTGAATCGCTGGTATGCAATTACTTAAATATTGTTTTAACAACTAGCTATATAACAACTAGCTATATTACAACTAGGCGGGTGCTGCCCGTGCCAGCAGGGGCCCAATATTATTTAACTTTGTATGATTCTTACTTGTAGATATAATAGAAATTGATACCGTAAATGTAGAATCGAGTAGAAAATATTGCATGCTAATTGGTAGATGCCTATTTACATACATTCTGATAAAAAAAGATATTGTCAGCATCACATTAATGGATGCTTAAAATGTCACATTAGTTACAACAAATATGACATAGCTATTTATATATTAGCAAAAGGACAAATATGACACAACTATTTACATATTAGCAAAAGATGATGCGTCGGTGTTGTGGTGTTTGGTCTTCTTTTTTACCTTCTTAGTAGTTGTTGATCAAAAATGCCCGCAAACAAATAAATATGTTATATTTCATAATCAAAAGAAGCCAACATATCTTCAAAATGTATTGCTAAGTAAGTAAAATTTGTTAAAGTAAATTAAAGTGGATGGCAAAAAATTATGCATAACTTTCTTTTCAACATTATATGCCGTGTTCTATCTCGAGTAGACTGTTACCTTTAATTCGGATATCTAAGATGATCTATAGCAACTAAGAGCAAATATTACCAAAATAGAACCTAAGCCAAGAAGAATTCCAAAGGGGTTGCTGCATACCAACTTAGAATTCACTAATAAACAACCAATGCAGATATATATCAAAAAATTAAAGAACCCAGGTAAAAATTCAATATACATAAAAATAAATCGAAACAATAGAGAGTATTAAGAGAATAAGGAGTAGAGGAGCATTACTTACCATATTATGAAATGCTTCACAAATGCACAAATAAATAAATACACAATGGAACGCAAAAACTACAACAATAATAAAAATAAAATACAATAAAATAACAAAGTATTAGACATCGCTAACCAAAAAGTAGACAAAGTTACATCAGAAAGACTATGGTAGTATCACAGATTTTATTCAGAGAGGAATAAGGTTGAGGGTATGCATAATAGAGTAGAGACCATGTAAATGGACAGTGAATCCAAATCTTTTTGGAAAAATGGATAAATCAAATTTACAATCCCTTAAATACACTGGTTTGAACATGCAATATCTTGGATATGGTATCCAGGTAATAACAACTACCAGAAATCAATCGATATAGTTATCAACTAAACAGATCAGTAAAAATTCTTTAAGCATATAAAAACATGACATAATAAATCTCATACAAAATTGAGAACATGCAAGAAAATAAAGGAAATGGTCAACGACTTCATATGATATATAATGTATCTCAAGTGAGTTATTAAAACTATAGTTAAATAATCTTTCCATAATTGATATTATGCAATTAAAATACAATCCTAATTAAGGTGTAATATTTTATGAAAGAGTTTTGCAGCACAGTTCATGGAGCTTTCATGTGCATATACCATTTTAAGAGAGCTATTTGTGTACACTATATATCATAGAAGCTCTCATCTTTTTGTACCAAGTCTATATCACCGCAAATAAGTTTATGTATATAAGAGTCTAATACATGAAGAGATCATTAGTTGACAGTTAAGGTATGTAGGAAACAACGCAAGATTTATAATATAATGTTACTAATAGTGCATTCTGTGTTCGTTTACGATACTACATGCAGATTTCAATAGTTAGATTTAACCGAACTAAGCATGGCCATTTGAAATATCTATTATAACTTTAGATAACTTTGGCGGGTGATTAGGAAAAATAGAAACAATAGGAAAATTTCATCAAGATAATAAGTGACCAGAGGAGAAATTCCTTGCACGCATCTTCTAGTCACTTCTTAGTGATCTTGCATGATTGCTTCTAAGAGTAGTTCTAAAATCATACGCTAAGTTTAACAGTGTAATAAATGCCTCAATGCAAAGCCCTAAGTTCAGAGAAACAACTGATTTCATTCAAGATTACGATTATAAAAGATTTCAGTTGGTTCTAAAGGGAGGCAGTCTTGTTCATTAAGTATGATACAAACAACATCAAATCCAAATAATGCTTCGGATACAAGTTAAGATCTTTGCAAGGTCTTCAATATTTGTAGAACGTGTAAGTTAACCATCAAATCCAAATAGCATTGTCTATGTCGTGTTGCCTAAACTCGAAGAAAAAATGAACCACACAGACACATCAGATGCATAATTTTTTTTAAAGGAAATAGGCCCCAATCCCTAATTTAACTGTTCCCCTAAGTTCATTTCTGCTATCGTGGGTTGCCGGGAGAGTCGGTTCCGAAAATTTGAGCATTTTGGGACACTTAGTCCCTAAATAAGAGCTTTGAAACTAGAAAACGGTCCGTAGCCGGAACAGTGTTAAGACGATCTCGGAACGGAAATCCGATGGTTCCATTAGCTCCGTTAGGTGATTTCGGGGTTAGGAGCGCGTTCGGAATGTATTTTGGAGGTCCGTAGCTCAATTAGGCTTGAAATGCCGAAGGTTGAAATTTTGGCGAATCCGAACGATAGGTGAGGTTTTGATCCGGGGGTCGGAATGGAATTCCGACAATTCCTGTAGCTTCGTTATGTGATTTTGGATATGTCCGCAAATTTTCAGGTCATTCGGACGTCGTTTGGTCGGGTTTTAGATCGAATGTGCAATTCGGAAAGTTTTGAAGAAACTTAGGCTTGAATCCGTGGTTAATTGGTGATTTTGATGTTTAGTATGATGTTTTTATGATTGGAACAAGTTCGTATCATATTTTGGAGTATGTTGGTGGTTTTCGTTGGGGTCCCGGGGGTCTCGGGATGAATCCGGGGGTCCAAACGGACCATTTTTGGAAGAAAAGAGAAAAGCTGGCTGCTGTCATAAACGCAGCAGACATTTGCTCTCCGCGATCGCGGGGAGGGGGATGCGATCGCGTAGAGCTGGGGGCTAAGGCATCGCGATCGCAGGGTAAACAGTCGCGATCGCGTAGAATTAAACGGGTGTTAATCGCGATCGCAGGATAATATACGCGATCGCGTAGAAGAAGAAATGGGTCCAGGGGAAAGGTGCTACGCGATCGCAGGAATGAAGGACGCGATCGCGTGAAGCAAGGTGACTGTGCATCGCGATCGCGTGAAGGATATCGCGATCGCGTGAGGCCGAGATTTGGAGCATCGCGATCGCGTGAAGAAGATCGCGATCGCGTAGAAGGATCAGTTCTGGCAGTGAATTTAAGTCCAGAAACAGAGAGTTACGGGTTTACACCCCCAAAACACACATTTGAGCCCTAGAGAGAAGAAAACTCGAGGAAATCACTGAGAAGTCATCGGGTATTCGTCGGAGGTAAGATTCTTGACTCAAAAACATCAATTTATGGTAGTATTAACATCAATCTTCATGAAATTGGGTTGAATTCTTGAAGAAATGTGGCCTAAGTATTAAAAACGGGATTTTTGGATTTGGGAGGTCGTTTGAACTCCGATTTCGATAAATTTTATATGCACAGACTCGTATTGAGATAAGGAACCCGAATATATATTTTTCGTGATTTTTCGATAAGCGTACCGGAAGTCGGGTTTTGGCAACTTGTGGGTTTTGGTGAATTTTGAGTTATTTTGATCGGGTAATGCCCAATTGGCCTATTTTGACATGATTCTATTGATTTTATCAGATACTACACTTGTGGAGGCCGATATTCGCGGCAAGAGGGTTGTTTCTTAGCGGTTTTGTATCGGAATCGAGGTAAGTGGCTTGTCTAACCTCGTGTGGGGGAACTCTCACCCCTAGGATATTATGTGATAGTTTAAATGCCTTGTACGCGAGGTGACGGGCGTGTACATGCGCTGGTTGTTGTAACACACACTTTACTTGAATTGTCCGATTAGTGATATTTCTGCTCTTAGCTGATAAAAGCGTTACCATTACCCGGTATTAGTTAGAAAAGCATGATTAGCGGGGATTCAACTTGTTTAATTGCCTAGTTGATTTACTTGAACTCTTGATAAATTATTGGCACTAATTTCGGTGAAGTTGGAAATTAACATATTATATTCTCTCTATGTGTTTTCTTTATTTGATGTGTTTGTGGACTGCGGGTTCAATTCCCGGAGATCCCAGGGCTGTGGGTTCGATTCCCAGAGACCCGGAGTGATATTGTTTGTGGACTGCGGGTTCGATTCCCGGAGATCCCGAGCTATTGATATATTATTGAGATGTGGACTGCGGGTTCGATTTCCGGAGATCCCAGGGCTGTGGGTTCGATTCCCAGAGACCCGGAGTGATATTGTTTGTGGACTGCGGGTTCGATTCCCGGAGATCCCGAGTTATTGAGATATTATTGAGACATGGGCTGCGGGTTCGATTCCCGGAGACCCAGAGTTACTGAGAATGGGACTGTGGGTTCAATTCCCACAGATCCTGGATTTGTTTATTCGAGTTGGTTATTTGTTGTTAGCTTAATCGTAGACAGTTGTAGTAATTATCATAATGTTGTTATTTCGGAAATTATTATCATATAAACTGTTTATTTTGTTTTCATCATTATATTATTGTTTCTCAGTAGGGCCCTGACCTACCTCGTCACTACTCCATCGAGGTTAGGCTTGGCACTTACCGAGTACCGCCGTGGTGTACTCATGCTACTCTTCTGCACACTTTTGTTGTGCAGATCCAGGTACATCAGAGCAGGCTCGTACTAGGTGATTCTGCAGCTTTCTGGGAGACTTCGAGGTATGATCCGCTACGTCCGCGGATCCGGAGGCTTCCCTTCTATTCTAGTATTACTAGTTGACATTTTTCTTCATTTCGTTGTTAGATACTCTTTACACATAGAGCCACAGTTGTATTTTCCCTTTTAGTCTGTGTTACCGTGGGGTTCCGGATCTTGGTAGTGTTTATTTATTGTGTGACGGATGTATGTGCCAAGTGGCACGGATTACATATCTTTTATGTTATTTTCCGCTGTTTCTTATTTAAGTAATTAAAATTTATAGATTTCGCAACGTGTTAGGCTTACCTAGTCGTGGGGACTGGGTGCCATCACGACATGTTCACAATTGGTGAACTAGGGTCGTGACAAGTTGGTATCAGGAGCTCTAGGTTCATAGGAGTCACGGGACACAGACCGGTTACTTAGAGTCTCGCTGATCGATACGGAGACGTCTGTATTTATCTACGAGGGGCTATGTAACCGTTTAGGAAACTCTTCATTTCTTTTGGATTCCTTGTCGTGCGACATTTTTGGCATCAAAAATCTAAACTACCGCTTTCTATTCTCTCACAGATGGTGAGGACACGAGCTAACCGCGATGATCAGGTACCCGCGCCCCCTGTTGCTGCCGTCAGAGGCCGGGGCCGAGGTAGAGGACGAGGACGCGCCCGAGGTGCAGCCACAACACCATCGCGCGCTGCCGCCGAGGTGCCACCGGTAGACCAGGTTGGAGCGCGCAGGCACCTGGTACACCGACTACAACTGCTACTACTCCAGCACTCCAGGAGACCCTGGCCCAGTTCATGAGTATGTATACCACTTTAGCTCAGGCAGGGTTGCTTCCTCTCACTGCAGCTACATCTCAGGCCGGGGGAGGGGCCCAGACTCCCGCAGCCGCTACACCTGAGCAGCGAGTGCCAGTGGGACAGGTTCCAGAAATTATTGTTATGCCTCATGCCGCCCCAGCACAGCCCGGAGGTGGACCAGCTGCCTCCGAGGACGAGCAGCGTAGATTGGAGAGGTTCAAGAAATATGACCCTCCAGTGTTTAGTGGTTTGGCTTCAGATGATGCATTGGGTTTTCTAGAGGAGTGTCATCGTATTCTTCGTACTATGGGGATTGTGGAGACCAGCGGGGTTTCCTTCACTGCTTTTCAGTTTCGTGGGGCCGCTTATGATTGGTGGCGCACGTATGAGTTGGATAGTCCAGAGGAGTCCGCTTCATTGACTTGGACGCAGTTTTCAGATCTGTTTTTGAGGGAGTTTGTTCCACAGAGCCTTAGGGATTCTTGGCGCTCGGAGTTTGAGCGGCTGCGACAGGGCTCCATGTCAGTATCGGAGTATGCCATCAGTTTCACCCGTCTGGCCAGGCATGCACCGGCCTTGGCAGCCACGGTTCGGGAGAGAGTGCGGAGATTTATCGAGGGTCCGATTCCGCCTATCCGATCCGAGCGATGGCCGCAGAGTCGGAGACAGACATATCTTATCGCGCGAGCGCTAGCATTGCTGTGAGGATCGAGAGTATGCTCCCTGAGAGCGGGGAGACAGAGAGGCCGAGAGGTCTCGCGAGTCGGGCCATTTCTCCGGTGCCCGCACTTCAGCAGCCCCGGTCGTTTTAGCAGGGGATATTCCGGTCGGTCCGCTCACTCGAGCATTGCCCGCAGCTCGGTAGCACTCCGTGTCTTCCAACGACCACGAGAGCCTTATTATGCTCCCCCGGCTTCCGCGGCACCTCCCCGCGCGGGTCCTTCCGCGGGTCGACTAGCTGGGGCGAGGCCGGCCGCCCGCGCCCACCGCGTCCTCTCGCAGCTTGTTTTGAGTGCGGGATACTCGCCACCCGGTTAGGGAGTGCCCCGTGCGCAGTGAGGGGAGCACCTCACCGGCCTTCGCAGCATCGCCGTGGCTCTCGTGGTCGGCCAGGCTATCATTCCAGCCTCCAGCCGCTATTCCACCCGCCCGCGCGCCCGGGGCGGGGGTCGTGTTCTAGAGGCCGCCCTCGAGAGGGGGGACAGCCGTATTCTATGCCATTCCCCGATCGCGCCGGCGGCCGTCGCATCCGACTCCGTTATCACGGTATTATTATGGTTAGTCACAGGGAGGCATCGGTTCTATTCGACCCCGGTTCCACTTTTTCATATGTGTCTTCTTACTTTGCTTCTCACCTGGGTGTGCCTCGGGATTCTTTGAGTGCCCCCATTTATGTTTCCACTCCGCTGGGTGATTCTTTGGCTGTGGACCGCGTATATCGGTCGTGTTTGATTACCATTTGTGATTTTGAGACCAGAGCGGATCTATTGCTGCTTGGGATGGTCGATTTTGATATTATTCTGGGCATGGACTGGTTGTCGCCCCATTATGCTATTCTTGATTGTCACGCCAAGACCGTGACGCCGGCTATGCCAGGCATTCCACGTATTGAGTGGAGTGGTACTCTAGATCACACCCCTAGCCGTGTTATTTCTTTTCTCAGAGCTCAGCGTATGGTTGAGAAGGGGTGTGCTGCTTATCTAGCCTATGTGCGGGACGCCAGTATTGACACTCCCTCTATTGATTCCGTTCCTGTGGTACGTGACTTTGCTGATGTATTTCCAGCTGATCTTCCGGGCATGCCGCCCGACAAAGATATTGACTTTGCTATTGACTTGTTGCCGGCACTCAGCCCATTTCTATTCCACCGTACCGTATGGCTCCTCCTGAGTTGAAGGAGTTGAAGGATCAGTTACAGGAGTTATTGGGCAAGGGTTTTATTCGACCCAGTGTTTCGCCTTGGGGTGCTCCTGTATTGTTTGTGAAGAAAAAGGACGGTTCTATGCGTATGTGTATTGACTATCGTCAGCTGAATAAGGTTACAGTGAAGAACCGGTATCCTTTGCCCCGTATTGATGATTTATTTGACCAGTTACAGGGCGCACATGTGTTTTCTAAGATTGATTTGCGCTCCGGGTATCACCAGCTGAAGATTCGGGAGCCAGATATCCCGAAGACTGCCTTCAGGACCCGGTATGGTCACTATGAGTTCCTCGTGATGTCTTTTGGGTCGACTAATGCCCCAGCAGCATTTATGCATTTGATGCACAGTGTGTTCAGGCCTTATCTGGACTCGTTCGTGATTGTCTTCATTGATGATATTCTAGTATATTCTCGGAGCCGGGAAGAGCACGAGCAGGATTTGAGGATAGTGCTTCAGATCCTGAGGGAGAAGCAGCTTTATGCCAAGTTCTCTAAATGTGAATTCTGGTTGAGTTCAGTGGCATTTTTGGGGCACGTGGTGTCGAGTGATGGTATTCGAGTAGATCCGAGGAAGGTGGAGGCCGTGCAGCGTTGGCCCAGACCCTCCTCCGCTACTGAGATTCGCAGTTTCCTTGGTTTGGCGGGCTATTACCGTCGTTTCGTAGAGGGGTTCTCTTCGATTGCAGCACCTATGACTAGATTGACCCAAAAGGGTGCCCTTTTCAGTGGACAGACGAGTGTGAGGCGAGCTTTCAGAAGCTCAAGACAGCCTTTGACTTCGGCCCCTATATTGATGTTGCCTACGGGTTCGGGGTCCTATACTGTATATTGCGATGCCTCACGAGTTGGACTCGGTGCGGTATTGATGCAGGACGGTAGGGCGATTGCCTACGCGTCGAGACAGATGAAGATGCATGAGAAGAATTACCCCTGTTCATGATTTGGAGCTAGCCGCCATTGTTCACGCCTTGAAAATTTGGCGTCATTATTTATATGGGGTTCCTTGTGAGATCTACACCGATCACCGGAGCTTGCAGCACTTGCTTAAGCAGGAAGGACCTGAATATGCGTCAGAGGAGATGGTTGGAACTACCGAAGGACTATGATATTACTATTCTCTATCATCCGGGCAAGGCTAATGTGGTTGCCGATGCCTCGAGTCGTCGGCGAAGAGTTTGGGGAGTTTGGCATATCCGCCAGCAGCTCGGAGAGGCCTATGGCGACGGATGTTCGTGCTTTGGCTGAGCGGCTGGTTAGACCGGATCTTTCTGGAGCCCACCTGGTTCTAGCTTGCGTGGTTTCTCGGTCTTCTCTATTTGACCGCATCGTGGAGCGTGTCAGTCCGACGACCCTCATTTGCTTGTCCTTCAGGATAGAGTTAGGCGTGGTGATGCTCGAGATGTTACCATCGGGGATGATGGAGTTATGAGGATGCGGGGGCGTATCTGTGTGCCCAATGTAGATGATCTTCGAGAGCTGATTCTAGCAGAGGCCCATAGTAGTTCGCGGTATTCCATCCATCCGGGTGCCGCGAAGATGTATCAGGACTTGAAACAGCATTACCGGTGGAGGCGGATGAAGAGGGATATAGTTGATTATGTTTCTAGATGCCTCAACCGCCAGCAGGTGAAGTATGAGCATCAGCGTCCGGGTGGATTGATGCAGCAGATTGAGATTCCCGAGTGGAAATGGGAGCGCATTACCATGGACTTTGTATCTGGACTTCCACGGACGGTTAGGAAGTTTGATTCTATTTGGGTTATTGTGGATCGGCTGACCAAGTCCGCCCATTTTATACCGGTGAGCACTACTTATTCATCGGAGCGACTGGCGGAGATCTATATCAAGGAGATAGTTCGGCTGCATGGTATTCCAGTTTCCATCATTTCAGATAGAGGCACTCAGTTCACTTCACGGTTCTGGAGAGCCGTACAGCAGGAGTTAGGTACTCGGGTGGAGCTGAGCACAGCATTTCACCCCCAGACTGATGGGCAGTCCGAGCGCACTATTCAGATTTTGGAGGATATGCTTCGTGCATGCGTGATTGAGTTTGGAGGTTCATGGGATCACTTCTTGCCACCGGCGGAGTTTGCTTATAACAACAGCTACCAGCCTAGTACTCAGATGGCACCGTATGATGCTCTATATGGTAGGAGGTGCAGGTCTCCCGTGGGTTGGTTCGAGCCGGGCGAGGCCAGACTGCTAGGTACTAATATGGTTCAGGATGCTATGGACAAGGTCAAGGTGATTCGGGACAGACTTCGTGCAGCCCAGTCTAGACAGAAGAGTTATGCGGACAAGAAGGTTCGCGATGTGGCTTTTATGGTCGGTGAGCGGGTTCTGCTTCGAGTCTCGCCCATGAAGGGCGTTATGAGGTTTGGGAAGATGGGAAAGCTGAGTCCTAGATTTATTGGCCCTTTTGAGATTTTGAGGCGTGTTGGGGAGGTTGCTTATGAGTTGGCCTTACCTCCCGGCCTAGCCGGAGTTCACCCCGTATTTCATGTCTCCATGCTCCGGAGATACCATGGTGACCCGTCGCATGTGTTGGATTTCACATCTGTTCAGCTAGACAAGGATCTGTCTTATGTTGAGGAGCCAGTAGCCATTCTAGACAGGCAAGTCAGAAAGCTAAGGTCAAAGAACATCGCTTCGGTAAAGGTTCAGTGGCGGGGCCAGCCGGTCGAGGAGGCGACTTGGGAGACCGAGCAGGATATGCGCGGCCAGTACCCTCATCTTTTCACTACTCCAGGTATGTTTTCTATGCTCGTTCGAGGACGAACGAATCTTTAAGCGTGGGAAGATGTAACGACCCGACCGGTCGTTTTAGAAAATTACGCCCCAATCCCTAATTTAACTGTTCCCCTAAGTTCATTTCTGCTATTGTGGGTTGCCGGGAGAGTCGGTTCCGAAAATTTGAGCATTTTGGGACACTTAGTCCCTAAATAAGAGCTTTGAAACTAGAAAACGGTCCGTAGCCGAAACAGTGTTAAGACGATCTCGGAACGGAAATCCGATGGTTCCATTAGCTCCGTTAGGTGATTTCGGGGTTAGGAGCGCGTTCGGAATGTATTTTGGAGGTCCGTAGCTCAATTAGGCTTGAAATGCCGAAGGTTGAAATTTTGGCGAATCCGAACGATAGGTGAGGTTTTGATCCGGGGGTCGGAATGGAATTCCGACAATTCTTGTAGCTTCGTTATGTGATTTTGGATATGTCCGCAAATTTTCAGGTGTCATTCGGACGTCGTTTGGTCGGGTTTTAGATCGAATGTGCAATTCGGAAAGTTTTGAAGAAACTTAGGCTTGAATCCGTGGTTAATTGGTGATTTTGATGTTTAGTATGATGTTTTTATGATTGGAACAAGTTCGTATCATGTTTTGGAGTATGTTGGTGGTTTTCGTTGGGGTCCCGGGGGTCTCGGGATGAATCCGGGGGTCCAAACGGACCATTTTTGGAAGAAAAGAGAAAGCTGGTTGCTGTCATAAACGCAGCAGACATTTGCTCTCCGCGATCGCGGGGAGGGGGATGCGATCGCGTAGAGCTGGGGGCTAAGGCATCGCGATCGCAGGGTAAACAGTCGCGATCGCGTAGAATTAAACGGTGTTAATCGCGATCGCAGGCTAATCTACGCGATCGCGTAGAAGAAGAAATGGGTCCAGGGGAAAGGTGCTACGCGATCGCAGGAATGAAGGACGCGATCGCGTGAAGCAAGGTGACTGTGCATCGCGATCGCGTGAAGGATATCGCGATCGCGTGAGGCCGAGATTTTGAGCATCGCGATCGCGTGATGAAGATCGCGATCGCGTAGAAGGATCAGTTCTGGCAGTGAATTTAAGTCCAGAAACAGAGAGTTACGGGTTACACCCCCAAAACACACATTTGAGCCCTAGAGAGAAGAAAACTCGAGGAAATCACTGAGAAGTCATCGGGTATTCGTCGGAGGTAAGATTCTTGACTCAAAAACATCAATTTATGGTAGTATTAACATCAATCTTCATGAAATTGGGTTGAATTCTTGAAGAAATGTGGCCTAAGTATTAAAAACGGGATTTTTGGATTTGGGAGGTCGTTTGAACTCCGATTTCGATAAATTTTATATGCACAGACTCGTATTGAGATAAGGAACCCGAATATATATTTTTCGTGATTTTTCGATAAGCGTACCGGAAGTCGGGTTTTGGCAACTTGTGGGTTTTGGTGAATTTTGAGTTATTTTGATTGGGTAATGCCCAATTGGCCTATTTTGACGTGATTCTATTGATTTTATCAGATACTACACTTGTGGAGGCCGACATTCGTGGCAAGAGGGTTATTACTTAGCGGTTTTGTACCGGAATTGAGGTAAGTGGCTTGTCTAACCTTTCTGGGAGACTTCGAGGTATGATCTGCTACGTCCGCGGATCCGGAGGCTTCCCTTCTATTCTAGTATTACTAGTGACATTTTTCTTCATTTCGTTGTTAGATACTCTTTACACATAGAGCCACAGTTGTATTTCCCTTTTAGTCCGTGTTACCGTGGGGTTCCGGATCTTGGTAGTGTTTATTTATTGTGTGACGGATGTATGTGCCAAGTGGCACGGATTACATATCTTTTATGTTATTTTCCGTTGTTTCTTATTTAAGTAATTAAAATTTATAGATTCCGCAACGTGTTAGGCTTACCTAGTCGTGGGGACTGGGTGCCTAAACTCGAAAAAAAAATGAACCACACAGACACATCAGATGCATAATTTTTTTTAAAGGAAATAGAACGAAAGCAAATCAATTGGAAAAAAAAACTTCAGAAAAAATAAAAGAAAGAAGAAGCATAAAGTAGTCGTGTCTTTTAACACATGTATCTGGATTCTGGTCACTTTATGGACCCATGCTTCATTTTTCTGAGCACAAATTGCCAACAACTTGAATTGACATATTGGCTTGAACATGGATGCTTTCGATTGTTAATCTATAGGGTATAATAGCCATTTCGGCTCAAGAGAATTGCAGAGTAATCAAATTGACGATTTATAAATCTGCAAAATAAAAGATGCAGTTCCAAAGCCTTTCGAAGTCAAAAGTACATGAAGTTACAGGTGATACTGCAGACATACAGTTAGTAAAAGACATTAGGTGTGTATTGGTGAATAAAAAGACAACCTGAAAAAGATAAGAAAGAAAATCTCTCCAAAATTGCATAAAAAGCTAGCTGAAACTACAAGATTTTGTTTGGATTGGAACAAAAGAAGAAAGAATAATGCAAGTGCATGTTTGTGTACTGAACCATAATGAATGTTGATACATCACACAAATAAGAAATAATAATTATTAAGGAACTTGTTCTACCCCTATTTGTAGGATAATTAAGTAGGGGCGTATCTCCTGCAAGTGATCCTTCTTGGCTTAGCCCTATGAGTTGTTATTCAGAAACACCCTTGATGCCTCCACATTCTTTATATCAATGTACAAAAATATGAGACATTTCATATTTTTACATCAAGGAACTGGACCCAATCCAAAATATTAAAATATAAAATCTTCCTAGAAAATAGTAAAGGGAGAATGTTTAACTCAGTTAAGAATCACCTTTTGGAAAAAGAGAAACTTTACGTGTATGTATCTGGCGAGCATTAATGTAAAAAATTATGCAAATCAAACACTGAAATCATGCGGGAGAAGTGCACCAACTCAGCCATGACTTCTTGGAAGTTTCGGGAAAAAAAAACTGGAAAAATTAACCTCCCACAGTTCCAAAGCACATCAGTTATGGAGGAGATACACAAAAGAAGAAGAATGCAAAGTGAGGGGGAGCAGAGTATACCTGTAATTTCTTGGGCAATACCTATGATTACTTGGTCACACCCTCAACTCGATTGAATTTTATAGTAAATTGTATGATTAACATGGATTATACATAGAGGATCAAGTAGGCTATCTTACGTAAATTGGTGTATATTTTTAAGAGAAGCAAAACCAAGATGTCACATCTAACAATAAGACTCACACTAATAGGAAGCTTTGAGAAATAATTTAGAGGGATCATGAGGTAGGTAACTACAAATTAGTGGATTATCTTCGCCTTGAAATCAACTAAATTTTATCTTTGAACTATATACAAATTCAAGAGAGTGATTAACAAAGAGCTCAAAGCATAATTCAATTCAACAACCAACCTGATTAGAGCAGGTGAGATGGTCGTCTGCTGTATAAATATAGTAACCAATCACAAGTTTCAACCTGAAAGTTATTGATGGATCCCCCACGCAGCCATTCATCTACAAAGAATTAAACATTAATTTTATTAATTGATAGGTTGCAATAATCTGATGAAGTAGCAAGGGTAGTGGCACATTTGCCCGTGCTCGTGCGAGGAAAGCCTCTTTTTTATCAGCTTGCATCATTATATATAATTTGTGTCGCCTAGACTTCTTGTCAGCATGTATTGTTTTCGAAATTTTTATTTTATGATTGTTATTTGACATTTCAGTCGTCTACTCCCTGAATGTGAAAGTCAAGTGCATATTGACAGTACTGAGTATATGTTCAATATTGGCTAATATGCATGCATGTTTATACTAAGTAAAGAACCGATGCAAAAATTACAACACTTATACATAAATGATCAGAGGTCAGAAAATTTACCTTCCGGTGTTACTGAATAACACACTACACGACAATCACAACGGAACACAAGAAGTGCAATAGCAAAGAGAAAAAACTGGGAGCGAAATAGTAGTAGTAATAGATAACTCCAACCAAAACAAAGGAGAAAAACAAAAAAATAGAATAACCTAAGAGTTAGAAGAAATCATACATGTGATGATTAAACAACAACCAGATCGATCATATTGTACCTACCAGTTAGAGAAAGATAGCACCGCCCAAATAATTTCATAAATAAAAACCTTAAATTAAGACCTAAGCACAATTCAACTGGTAAATTGCAAAGACCAGAAGTATGTGATTGCAAAGTTAAGAAGTCTGTGATTGCAAAGTCAAGAAGTATGTGAAGAACCGAGAAAACCCAAATCCAAAATTCAGCACGCTTCGCAATCAAACATACATTTTTATCACTCAATTTAACACACACCAACCATCGAGCTGTAAAACTAAAATTTGTGAACAAAACCCAAAAGAAGATATGGTAAAATTTAAAAAAAAAAAGGAAAAAGATGCGAGGAACATCAGTGAAGAAATAGGGGAAAACCTACAACAACCACTAAACTTAAGAATTTACCCACATCAGTATCATCAGCGGATAGAGATCGAGAATTAATCTCAACCAAAAAAAATTCATGTGGGCTGAAATTGATTGAAAGAGTAAATTCCAGAACTGGGCCATTTGGATCAAGAATTAAGTCCAGATAGCGCACTGAATCAAGTACGTGAAAACTATTGAAGAAGAATTCTCAACCTACTTCTGAATTCCTTGAAAGAACTGAGCCATTTGGTGAAGGACGCTGGAAGCCTGGGATGGGACGCATAAAGTGGGAATTTTGTTCTATTGGCAATAATGATGGATTTTATCTTTGTAGAATGGATCAAATTTCGAATCAGAAGAAAGTGTGAATTGTGTCACATTTAGAGTACAATAAGGTGCAGGAGTGTACTGTTTAGCTTTTGTTACTGATAATTTATCAGATGCAAAGCAAAAACCAGGTGCAAAATTGATTTAAAACATACCTACAGTAGAGGCAATTTGAGGAAGATGAAGAGATCTCTAAGAAGCAATGTAAAATCGGAAAGTTTATTATGCAAACAAAATGGAGGAAACCTAATATGCTTCTTCGTAAAGACATTTGGACTCAAATAAAACTTACACTTAGTATTTGTACGAAAATATGAAATGACTTAGAATTGAAGTGAAGTGACCAAATTACCCTTAATCTTTTAAAAAAAGACTTTTAAGCACACAGGTCGAAACCACCATCTTTTCTAATATATAGTAAAGTAAAGTAAAGTAAAGTAAAATAATTATTTGTTAAAGTTCTACCAGAGTACCTGTCACACCTCCTTTTTCCGCAGCCTGCGAGGGCGCAAGTGAGTTTTTCCAATTAAAGGACAATCGAAACGGGATTTATTTAATTAATTTAGAGTCGCCACTTGGGAGATTTATGGTGTCCCAAGTCACCGGTTGAATCTCGAATCGAGAAAAAGAATGACTCTGCTTAACAGTCTACGAACCAGAAATCCGGATAAGGAATTCTGTTAACCCGAGAAAAGGTGTTAGGCATTCCGAGTTCCATGGTTCTAGCATGGTCGCTTTGATCATACTTGGCTTATTAAAATTATTTAATTACTGATTTTAAAACCTATGTGCATTTATCTTTTTACCGCTTTTTATTACTTGAATTATTCACAGTTAAAGAATTGAATTACGCGAACGTATACTCATTTCTTTTTGGCGCGTCACATTATGCCATGCGAACGTGTCCACAATTAATATCGTTTTGTTTATTTATTAAGAAATAGTTTGGCCAAATTTGCGCTAACGCATACTCCAATTTTTTTTTTTAAATCGTAATCATGTTACGCGAATATATACCTAATTAGGATAGTATTTTAAGACGTCCCCGAAGGATTTTGTACGAAATATTATTCTTTTTTACATCTAGGTTGTGAAATTTACACGAAGGCCATATGTGATTTAATAGTGAATGGCACACCTCAAACTACTAAAATTAATTAATAGCTCGTAACCCATTTTAGTATTAAGAAGAGATTGATTGAAGTTGCGCGAACACATACTTTGAATTGATTTTTAGATTTGTGATCATGTTTCGCGAATGTATACGCAACCACAATCGTATTTTAAACGGTCCTAAAGGATATTCTAGAAAGTATTAGTTTAACCCATAAGAAATTTATACAAGACCATATGCGATTTGATGAACTAAAATAATTAAAAAAATGTAACCTATTTTATTATTAAGGAAGGTTGGTCGAAGTTGCGCTAACGCATACTCCAAATTAATTTAGGATCATGGTCATGTTATGCGAACGTATACGCAATTACAATCATGTTTTAATCGAGCCTAAAGCAAACTACAATATTTGTGATTATTGCGAGGCCATGGATTATAGGAATTATTGTAGAAGTAATGAGCTAGATAACAATCCCAAACCCGATTTAACCTTAATATCGCCCAAAATCCCTTTGATCCAATTTATTACCGTACAATTTCTTCAACTTAAGAATTCATGTTTTTTTACCTTCACGTTAGATATCTGAATCAACTTTAAACAAAATACCACATGTCATTTCTACTTAAAACGTTAAATACATACAGAGAATGCACAATTCTACCGTAATTTATCGAACATACCAGTGTAGATTTAACACATTACTACACCAGCTCAAATTATGTTCAGATCAAAAATAAAAATAAAAGAGATTAGAAGTAACCTCCACGCCTCCGGCAACCTCGAATCTCGACGAAATCAGAACGACCAACGACGACCTCGACTGCATTCAAACTGTACCTCATCGGACGACGAACAGCGACGGACTCAAGCAAAACCAAATGAGATGATGGTTGCTACTGGTTTGACGTTTCTGGAGATCTTGAGACGAAGAGAGGCTGGTTTAGGTGAGTTCGTTCATGGGCGAAAAGGGAGAAAAGGAAGGTGGTTTGCTGGACAACGATGCTGCTGCAGCTGGAGACGACACGGACAGCAGCTAGTTCATGGGAATGACGATGGTCAGCGATGGGCTGTTTGTCGTGAGTGTGAGGGACGCAGGTGATGAGGGTCGGGGATGGTTGTGCGACTTGGAGGGGGGCGACACAACAGTAGGTGGTCGCTGGTTGCTTTCGAACGTGAATGAGACGACGGGCTGTTCGTTTAGAGGTGACTGGAGGTCGCAGACGAGGAGCTAGCAACTATGGCGTCGAGCTGCTGGCTTGGTGGCATCGCTGCACAGTCCGTATGTCCTCCGAAGAAGATGACTGCACCGTAGCTTGTCTATGTATTGTATATTTCCCTATTCAAAGATGGCCACCCTCTGTGCATTTTTTTCCCAGGAAGAAGAAGCAAACAATGTTATTTTTCTTTGTTCCTTCAACGTTAGTTCCCCCTCCTCCTTTTAACGTTTTATGTTCTTCTTTTTTTAGTCCCAACAGTATATGTTTCCCCCCTTCAAAAAACCTTTTCGTTGCTTTTTATCCCCTTTTTCCTGAATAGTAGTGTGGTCACCTTTTGTATATGTGCTTTTGTTTTTAATAATAGTATTCCCTCTCCCCCTTACAATTGTCCCCATGTGTTTGTTTTGTATGTCACGTTCTCCATGCTAAAAAATGTGAGCCCCTATATGTATTGTCTTCGTATGTGTGTATGTGCCTTCCCCTTTTTGTTTGTTGTTTGCATATGTGTGTATGGGCTGTTTTTGTCCGTGTTCCCCATGTGTGGTGGACTCGGATTATTATGGGCTATATTCGAAAACTAAGCCTGAAACCGGGTAGTTTTATTTATTGATTATTTTCTTTCTCATAAAAAATGGATAATATCCGCATTTGTTAATTATTAACTCGATAATTTTTTTAAAAAAACTTTATTGATCTTTTTTAAACTTCACGCGAAGCGCGGGTAAGTCTACTAGTTATATATACACAGTAGAATGTGCTCTCATATTTTCCAGATGTAACAACTAATAGATACCCCTGAGTATACATAATCAGTTTGCATAATTAAACAACTTAATGTATGTACAATTTCCCCTGAAATTCCTGTTGCTTCCAACACGACATCTTTTTGACGAGTAACCATGTCTTTCAATTGCTGCGACGGTCAGGAATTTTAGTATCATTTGATAATGCATAACTGTATTATTCGTATCCGAAACCAAGCATACATCTGTCCGAGTCCGGAACCTAAATAATGACTAATTTAACAAAAAATACGTTTTTAAAATTAAAAAAAAATACAAAAGTACCTATTTCGCAGTATAAAACTACGAAATGCACTAACGGCCGTTAGTGCATTTCGCAGTTTTAAACTGCGAATTGCTATTAAATTTTTTTTTATTTTATAAAATGGCCGGTATTTGAAAAACAGCCTAATTCGCAGTTTTGTATTGCGAATTGGCTATTTCGCAGTACAAAACTGCGAAATAGGCTGCATTTTGGGCCCACTTTTAATTAAAATTTATAATTCGCAGTAGTATAATGCGAATTTCATTGAAAAATTGCTCAAAGTTTTCTTATTTATAGACGCTTCAACTTCATGAAAATTACATCAACACTTTAAACTTCAAACAAACGTTTATTCTCTCTTCTCCTTATCAATCCATTTTTTATAATGTCTGAAGTTGCCAAAATAAGGGTTTCACTGTATTGGGAAGGGGTGAGGCTATTGTGGATAATAACTCAGTGAGGTATAGCTCTCCTCCACAGTGTCATGTTAAATTGCCGCTTAATATGGAGTACGATACTTTGGTATCGTTGTTACGTAAAAAATGAGTGAGCGGAGGCGTTCGGTTAGCATTAAAGTAACCGGAAGATTTCCTTATTCAGTGACTCCGCATGGGTTTGCTTATTATTTTGAATTTAACATTGACAATGATGAAAGTCTTAGAGATTTTTTGCGGGTTCCGGACGAATATAGAGAATACGTTGTAATAAAATTATTAGAAATGTATGTGAAGGTTGAAGATCTTAGTAGTAATGAGGGAGTGCGTATAAGCGATAACCCTCAATCATCAGGTGGTTATTTTGGAGCAGCATTAGCCGGACAAGTTGGAGATGAAAGAGGTTTCCTTGATTTGAACTTGTCACCACAGGCGAATGAGCAGCCAGAAATAATGTTACTACTTCGTATAAGACGACCGGTAAACTTAATTTTAGTGAAATTGTTTTCTTGATGTTTTAATTGGATTTGTATTAATAGTTCTAATTTTCATAGGGAGTACCGTCCGGATTTGAATTTGACAAATTATGACCACGCCCCTAGTTGGAATTTGCAAAACTCTAGAGTATTGGAGCACGGTGGTCCATCTGGTAGTTATCAGCAACCTCAAGATAGCCAGCATGAAACTTCAAGACAATATGATTTGTAAGTAAAGTTATATGTGATATGTACAGTATTTTTCCTAAGTATTAGGAAACTTAAATTTTTGTTGGTTTTATGCAGTGAAAACGAGCTTCTTGAAGCTTCTGGACTAACACAGTTGCCCGTAGACGATGTTTTTACTCGTGACTTAGCAGATGCGCAAAGTCAGGAATATGATAGTGATTACGATAACAATGCGGATGAGTCTGGGGATGAGACACCCTTCCGTGAGGAGGGTGATGATGAGGAGGGTGACGATGAGGAGGAGGAAGTGAATGTGGAACCTGAGTTGACTAGGGAGCATGTTCTCCACCCCCGTTAGACCAAGAGTGTATGAATCCCACATGCCTTTTCATGAGAGAAATATTTCATACCTTGATAATTTGCCAGCCATGCCTAACGTTGATGCATTGACAAGGGATGGTGATGAATTACAATCGAAGATGTGGGATGAATCTAGACCAGTTGTTCTTACAAAAGGCATGTATTTCCTTGACAAAGCTCGCCTAGTTAGGGCTATAAAAATCTATAGTATAAGGGAGTGTCGTGAGATGACGGTAAGTGAGTCAACTATGGATAAATACAAGGCTATATGCCGTAGGTGGTTCTTGGGCTGTCACTAGATGCTGCGTGCTACAAAGAAAAAATTAGGTTTGTGGAAAGTTGGTAAATTTATTAGCGATCATAGATGTGAAATGGACACATTCAATGAGAACCACTTCAACCTGGATGTTGACTTGATTTCTCTTGTCTTGGTTCCATTTTTGGAAGTGTCTATTAGATTTAAGATTAAAGAGTGTATTACAGCTGTCCACCAGGAGTATGGTTGTACTATAACTAAAAGAAAGGCATATCTCGGTCGCAAACGTGCCTTTGAACTAATTTATGGCGACCGGGATAAGTCCTTTTACAATCTTCCCACGTACATGGTTGCACTGCAACAATTTAACCTTGGTACTATTGTTGAATGGAGGTGCAAGCGAAGTCCTGGCAGACCGTAATTTACATTCAACTATCTATTTTGGTCATTTAAACCAGCAATAGATGGTTTTGTGCATTGTCGTCCTGTAATTTCCATAGACGGTACTCATGTCTATGGAAAGTATGATATTAAGCTTTTGATTGCAGTTGCTATAGATGCCAACGGTCAAATATTTCCACTAGCTTTTGCCATTTGTGCGAACGAAAGTGAAGAGACGTGGAAGCAGTTCTTGAACCACTTGAAGCAGCACGTTGTCAAACAACGTTCAGGTATTTGTCTAATATCTAATCGGCATGGTGGTATTTTAAGTTCTATACGTCACTTGCTTGAATGGAAGGAACCGCATGCATACCACCGTTACTGTGTGAGGCACCTAAAGGACAATTTTCAAAAGAGATTTCCTGACAAGGCGTTGCATGACTTAATGTGGATGGCTGCAACCGAGCACCAGCTCTGTAAATTCACGAGGTGCATGGAAGGAATCTGATAGATGGAACCACGAGCCTATACTTGGTTGATGCAACATGACCCTCAAATGTGGATATTGCATGCTGATGGTGGCAGACGGTGGGGAGCCCTCACCACGAATGTGTCGGAGTCATTTAATGGCTTGTTGAAATCTGCCCGTGGACTGCCTGTCACTGCCATGGTCCGCATGACTTTCAAACAGAGTGCAGAGAGGTTTGTTGAAAGGCATGCAGCTGCATCGTCATTGTTGGACAGGGGTGTTGAATTTATGCCAATACCCATGGTAAGATTCGAAAAGTACAGGAAGCGAGCACATTGGCATTCTTTTCTTCAGTACGATAATGAACTGGGTGTTTTTGAAGTTAAGACCGCTAATCGTGGACACCGTGGGAATAATTTACATACGGTGAATGACCATCTACCACATGTCGTGCCCACATGCATTGAAGTGCTTTCAACAAGTTGGCTGTGGGGCAACAAACTACATTGATAGGCACTACAGTGTTGCAGCATACGTAGACATGTATAGTGGGAAGTTGCATCCATTAGATGCTGAGAATTATTGGCTGTCGGAACCTTTTAAGTTGGTATGTAACAAAGAGTACTTGCGCAAGCTGAGAGTGCAAAAGAGAACACGTATACCAAACCAAATGGATGTTGGTGAGTCTGTTTATGCAAGTAAATGTAGCATATGCTCCCAAACTAGACATGACCGCCGTAAATGTCCTTCAGGTGCTGGGCGTGGTGGGGGTAATACTGTTGCAAGTTCGTCCAATGTACCCAACTATCAACCATAATGTGATGTTGTTCAATTTTAAAAGGTTATGTCCAAATACTACGTAGTCTCTATGTAATTCGTAGTTCAATACTACATATTTTTGAGTTGTCATTTAGTATAACAACGGTGAAAATCATGTGAATTTTGATGTCCATGTAATTCGTAGTTCAATACTACGAAATGTAAAGTTGTCCTTTTATTTGAAAAAGCTGAAAATCATGTGATTTGTCATGTCCATGTAATTCGTAGTTCAATACTACGAAATGTAAAGTTGTCCTTTCATACGAAAAGCTGAATTTTTTTGTAATTCGTAGTTTAATACTACGAAATGTGAAGTTGCAATTCGTAGTATAATATGACGATTTATGTTACATGTTGCCTATAAATACTGGGCTCATTCCACTTATTAGATGTGCTCAAAATCTTACAAAACATAAATATTTCTTCCAAAATTTGATATTTTCGAAGTGTGTTACTGTGCAATATTTTAAATGGCTCAATATGGTACACTAGTGTGTTACTGTGGAAAAGCTTGTGTGCAACAAACATGTTGGGAAGGTGATGATGTTGGACGTAAGTACTGGATGTGTATGAACTAGTTGGATGCATACAAAAATCTGAATGAACCAATGTGTGAGTTTCATGAATGGGCTGAGGAACAATGTCTCCAAGAATATTACAGAGAACAAATGCTTAATCTGCATAATATGTGGTTAGGCCAAGCAGATATTAACTACGATCTCCATACAAAAATGATAGAACTTAGGGACGAGCTGAGGGAAGTAAAGGATAAGAAATGGAGAGTAGAATGGAATTTGGCAGCTGTTAAGGAACAAAGAAAAAAATAAACAGGAAATTGCGGAGCTTAAGGCGAGAGTAAAAGAGTTAGAAGACGAAAAAGAACAACTACTAGAACAATTTAAGTAGCTAGAACGCAGAATAAATGGAAGCCCATAGACGAAACAATTCGTACTATGTGTTTAGTTGCGTTTTAGGTTTGTCTACTTGATTTTACTCTTGTTTAAGTGGCATTTCAGTTTAAGTGTAATAGTATGTTTGTGTTTGTATTGTACAATTTTAAGTTTTATTGGAATATTATGTTTCTGTTCGTGTTGTTCTATTTTAAGTTTTACTGTTCTATATTATGTTTATGTTCATGTTGTTTCGTTTATTAATGCTATGTTTGTATTTACACAATAATGAAATCAAAAAATATTTATTTATTCATAATAAATGTTATTTACACAAGTATATATACATAATGAAATCAATGAGTGCCGCAGGCTTTGTGCCTCAGTGTTGCAGCTGGCCTAAGTCGCATCCCCTATCGGTCGGGCACACTATCTGGATCATCATCGTCAAGCCGCCTCTTTATGGGAGGATGTGTAGCGGCATCAACAACACAACTAGCCGGGTCGGAGGGAGATTTACTCCCAAAAATTCAAAATAAAATTGTTTTTGTATCGTTGTAATATCTGTGGATTTTTGTGTTAATTTTCTTACTATTTGTATTCTTTGTGTATGCATGTTTGATTGTTTAAATTAAGAAAAATACAAAAATATATTGCGTTTGCGTTCTTAGGTTTAAATTTACAATTGAAAGTAATCAAGTTTATTTGACAAAAATAGAAAAATCACAAAATATGTATATTTTGTATCTTTAGCATTTAATGTCCCAATTGTGTGATTTTAGTTTAATTTAACTATAATAAGAACTTAATTAGTATTCTTATAAACTAATTTGATTTTTGTAATGTATTTTAGAGTTTTGGTTTTTAATAAATTAAGAATTAAAAAGAAAATAAAAGAAAAGAAGAAAATGGAGAGGAAATCGGAATGGACTAGGCCCAAACCAAAGACCATGCCAAAATTAATCCCAGGCCCAATTACACACCTCCCCTGATCCAACAACCCAACCCGTCTCCCAGCCCAGCCATTACCCAAAACGACGTCGCTTCCATTAAGGAACGAATCCAAGCCGTTGATCTCATCAGATCGAACGGCTAAAAATAATCCGTCCATTTCAATATACCAAAAGCACCATACCCCCCAAACCCCCGTATCTCCTTTCATTTTCACCAAACGGCCCTTTAACCTCGTCTCTGAAGAGACGATAAACCCTAACGCCGCCCTCCCGTTCCACCGCTTGAAACCCGGTGGCAACAACGCCGCCGGTCACCAAAATAACACCCCTGAACCACCAGACCACCCTGAGCACGAATCCCTTACCCACCAACCTCGAATCATTTCCAAATGTCTCGAATCTTCAATTGAAGATTCGAGTCCAAGTTCAACCTACACTAAACACTCCCAAACTCACACCACAACCTCCCCAGACCTCCCCCACGACCCCACCAAGATTGGTCCGGCTCGAATATGACCGGAACCAGTAAAGCCCCAAACTTGGACCCTCAAGAGCCCTAGAAAATCAAGATGTTAAAATTCGTCCAACGAATCAAAGATTTGGGGTCTAATGGACCTTAATCGAAGTGTTTTTATTTAAGAACACTTCGACTAAGGTTCGTTCGACCTCAAAGCAAGCAAAGTCTGTTCGATTTCGGGTTCTTTACTTAAGGTATTTCATTTTTCTCTTTCTGTTTTCATTTATTATCGTGTTCATTGTTTGGTTGAATCTTTCATTTGTTCTGTTTTGTGTTCAATTTTAATCTTCTTTGCTTCTTCTCCAATCCGACCTTTTATTTGGTCAACTGTGGTTTTCTATTTTTGTTTGTGCGATTGAGTATGCCATAGAGTACATATTCGCGTCGATTAGCGTCGTCGAATAATTTAAATCCTTTGTTGGTTTAAGAAATCACTGGTCAGTCGATTGGTATGTTCTTGTTTTGTTTATATACGTTTAACTACTCTATGTAATCAATTGTTAAATGTCGTCGTTTAACTGCGTAGGTTTGGTTGTTTAAAATTGCGGACAGTGATTAGCATTGTTGAAGTGAGTTTAGGTTTGTTTGATTTGAAACTGAAATTAGGATTTGAATTAGCTGATTAGGAAATTAAGGGTTAGCATTTTAGAATATTTTAATGCCCTGCACATGAAGCTGAGCAGTGGAACCTGCTGTCACAGCAGGGCACTTAGCCATGTCTGGACAGAGGCTATTGTTTAACTAATAAGACCCATACATGGACAATGGATAGTGGGGAGTTCAGGGAGCAATAGGGTTTGGACAGAAGTAGGGATGGGCAAGAGTTTGAGTGGAGTTTTTCTGGCCATCCAGGTTGGAGGAGGTTTAACTATAAGTATGAAGTGATAGGGAGATTAGAGGGGGGATTTTTCAGGAGATAGACAGACATTCATACCTACAGAAACTTTAGAGAAAACAGTGATAGAGAACATTGGAGGGCATTCGAAAAACACTT
This sequence comes from Nicotiana noctiflora, assembly GCA_032618575.1. Classification (NCBI taxonomy): domain Eukaryota; kingdom Viridiplantae; phylum Streptophyta; class Magnoliopsida; order Solanales; family Solanaceae; genus Nicotiana; species Nicotiana noctiflora. Next base: position 43,355 of record JASVEL010005970.1, on the reverse strand, counting down.
AATAGATAGACATACACAAAGACTCACTGAAAAGCAGAAATACACACACACGTAGACATTGTGTTACTGTTCCATTGAGGGTTGGTCAGAGTTTGGGTTGGTTCTTGCATTCATCCCTGTTGTCACTGCTGTTTGCTGTGTTTGGCCACTGTTGTTGTTGCTGTTATTCGATATGCACACTATCTTTTTCAAATTTTACTTATAGGATTATACTAAATTTGTTGTTATTGTCGTCGTTGTCGTCATGATTCCATGCCCTCCTAAAGTTTATTCTAAGTCATGTTAGTTGACTATGTTTTAAGCAATAAATTGAGATGATTACACACACATTGTAATTGCCAGGTACACTTCTTGTAAGTCCCCAAAGCTCATGGAAATAAAGGTTGTTTCGAAGCTAGGCTACTGCAGTTTTATCATTTCTGTCTCCTTATTCTCCTGTTATACCTAAAAACTAATAAGACTATATGTAGTAGATTTTAAAGACTGTTTTTCTAATTACAAGTTAAAACTGGACTGTTGTGATTTGATTGATATTGTTTCAAGTGTTGACTGTTAGATGTATTGAAGTAGTATGCTTATGTGTAGTCGTATTTCTGGAATTTATATTACTAGTTAAAGGTTCTAGTGTAATTTTGTAGTAATAAAAAAAACAGATTCGAAACAAGTGCATTTTGAGCAGTTAAATGTGATTACTTCGTTGCTGATTGTCAAAGAGAGCATCAAATGTCTAGATAATGACTCACACAAAAATATGTTATTATAACCAATGTTCGATTGTAGAGTCATACATACTTCTCTTAGGATTATAAACTCTAAATAGATAATAAAATATGGGCTATATGAAACGTTTGCAAATCAGCTTCACCTCGACTCAAAGGCTTCACTGTTAGTTTGTTACGATAATGAAAGGGTAGAGATTCAACTCTTATTAATTAGATTAATTCACAGCTAGTCCTCATAAAATACAACAGTTAGCCCATGAGAATTTAATTTGTAATAAGTTTAATTTGTTCAAATAAAAATAAGTATACTGTTTTACTCAAGCGAATTAATGTATGGCCTGTTCTGCTATTCTTTTTGGGCCTGTCTCAGACCCAGCAGTTGGAAAAGAATCAATCTAGCATGTATAAATTGAGTTCCTTGGACCTAAGGTTAAAATGACACTTGGCCCGTTAATGTTTAATCGATAGGCTATGACATTTCTTAATAATAATAAATTAGGACCTTTGTTTATTATTAGAGACCAATTAAGTAGAAAAATCATAGTCACGTTAGGATGACCTTAAATAAAATAATGAGACGAGCCTCGCCAAACAAAAATACACAATTGCGGGGCCCTCAAATAAATTGTTATGAAAATGGTAGATTTGGAAGGATCGTTTAGTGAATTTCACGGTCCTTTCCCAAAGTTAACAACACGATAGACCCTTCAGGCACGGTATTGATAAAATTACTTTCCCAAATACGGGTGCGCATTTATGTGACCCAAATCTTACTCTCGGCAAACTGAAACGCATTAAAGTCACAGGCGTACTGGTTGCGGTGTGACTCGAAGTGTGTTTTTGTGACGTCGCAATTCTTCTAAAATTAAAAAGTGGAACATTAAAAGCACATAATTGAAATATGTAAAGAAATCAGATAAAAACAAAAATCGCAGTTGAGCGACCGTGCTAAAACCACGGAATCCGGGAGTGCCTAACACCTTCTCCCGGGTTAACGTAATTCCTTATCCAGGTTTCTAGTTTCGCAGACTGCATTACAGAGTCATAAATTTCCTCGGTTCGGAATTAAACCGGTGACTTGGGACACCATTATTTTCCCAAGTGGCGACTCTGAAAAATTAAATAGATTAATCCCGTTTCGACTGTCCTTTAAGTGGAAAAACTCCTTCCCTAATTATTATTATATCTCTTGCCTGGGTGTTGTAGTAAACAGCGGCACATATACGTATGTGTGTAAAAAGGAGGTGTGACAGCTCTGGCGACTCTGCTGGGGACAATAATTCGACCCAGAACTTCGGTTCAGGGTCTAAGAATTCGAGCTCAGTTAAATTGTTGTTTTTGTCTATATCTGATTTTATTATATGTTTAATTAATGTGCTACATGTCTACCACTTTGATACTAGTTGCACCGTATATACAAACTGCTATATGTTTTCCGCTTTGATATTGCGTGAACTGTATATAAAACTGTGCCGAAAACCCTTCTCTTCTTACCTCCGGGGGATGTGCTTACTGGTTGAGACTCCTTATTCTGTTAGTGTCATACCCCAAAATAATGAAGAGGCTCGGAAAGTTTCTAAGCCGGTTGGCCTTTTGGTTCCTGGAAAGGAGCTCCTTCCTCAGCCCGAGTTGTCCGCTTGGGTACACAGTCTAGATCATGCACCGATGTTTTGAGCTTAGAATAACATAACCGCATACCGGATCCCTAGTAGGAAACGTTTATTTGCATCACGTTGCATTTGACTTAGGGGACTCAACACAGGGGTTGGGTCCGTCTAGGACAGGCAACCTGAAATAAAAAGACCATCCTGCTATGCCATGTTTGTTTCAAACATTTATTCGAACTTGCATGCTGACCGGCTTTTTAAATACCGAAGAGAAACGAAAAACAAAAGGAAACAGTATGGGGAAATAGATATTTTCGGAAAATACAAAAATGTGTTTTACCAACAAATCAATAGTTCAGTTTGCTAATAAAAGACGACGGAAGGTTGACTTTGCCGACAAAATGGGTTTCTTAACAAAATGTGTCTTTTTTGTCGTTCAATAAAAGAAAATAGTTTGTTTTGACGGACCGAACTACGCGGGTTTGATTCTCGCCGGACGTGAGATACGTAGGCAACCCCCGTCGGGTCCAACTTGCCCTTTTTCAAAAAATATACCAAAATTGTAAATTTTGAAAAAAAAAATAGTCCAATCATTGCCAGCCAAAATGATCTTCCTCTTTAAATAAATGTGCAGGATGAGCACGATTCAAAATGAACCCTTTTCACTCATGACTAAAATCCCGGTACAAATACGACTATGGTGGGATGATCTAGGCAAAGAAGGGCAGGATGAGGTTAAGAAGTATTTGAAAGGTCTCACAGGTCTGCTTGAAATAAAGCCTCGAGGGGACATCATAAGAGCATTAGTCACATATTGGGACTCCGCGCACAATGTCTTTCACTTCTCGGACTTCGAGCTCACCCCAACTGTGGAGGAGATGACCGGATACATTGGAAACACTGATATACCATTGGGGCATCAATATCTAATCGCCCCCAGGGTTGTCGCCGTACACCGGTTTTTAGACTCACTGAAGACGGCCAGAACGGTACGTAACCCGGATCTAGCACAAGGGTTTTGTACTTTAAACTTCATCTATCAAAGGTACGGTCATGCGGGAGGTTTCGACGAGCCAGAAAACAAATTATGCAGCAAGGGTAATCGCCAGAAATGGGAGGAGCACAGACGAGTTGCTTTCATGATAGCCTTCTTAGGACTCGTGGTATTCCCAAGGAAAGACGGGAACATTGATATAAAGGTAGCCGGAGTCGTCAGTACTTTGCTTGACCAAAGCGAAAGTACTCTTGCTCCCATGATACTATCAGACATATATCGAGCTCTCACAGCCTGCAAAGCCGGAGGAGATTTTTTCGAAGGCTGTAATTTACTGCTACAGATGTGGATGATCGAGCACCTGTGTCGCCGCACCCAATTCTTGAGATATGGGTTGGTTGAGAAAACTTGCATAAGCGAATTCTATACAAGGATTGATAAGACCGTCTTGCCTGAAGGAACATTGGCATGGAGGGCATACTTTCAGGCTCTCAGCGCAAGTCAAATACAATGGACGTTGGGTTGGTTACAGATAGACAGAATCGTGTACATGCCAGCGGCTAGGTTCCCCTTTCTCTTAATGGGACTTAAAAGCATTCAACCTTATGCGCCCCATCGGGTGTTGAGACAGCTCGGGAGGTGCCAGATAGTACCCAAAGAAGAAGACCTGAGTACCCGGGTTATTGAAATTGGTCCCGATGGTCAATTCCCAGAAGCAAGGGTCCGCCAGATCTGGAGCAAATGCCAATATCTGGAGGCAAACACTTGTGTGCAGGATCGAGCTAGAGGAGAGGTTGTACCCGGATATCTTACTTGGTACAAAGGAGAAACATCGGGTGAAAGACCAGCCAAAAGACCTCACCTCAGGGAATTTGCTGAAGCGTCACAAGAACAATGGGACTGGTTGGCTAAGGAAGAGGTTTACAGAACAAGGATCGGCAAGATAGAGCAACGGGTCCAAGATCTCCAATTTGAAAAGGATATGCAAGCCGCCGCCGACGAAGGAGATAAAAAGAAGTTGGCACAAGAAAATGACTTTTTGAGGGCTCAAATCCAGCAAATGAAAAGGGATGCCGACAGAAAGTTGAGGAGTCGAGCAGACGAAAAATTGATAAGGGGTTTGAGAAGCCAAGTTGCCGATGTCCAAAGAGAATTGGAAGAGTCGAAGGCCCAAACAATGAGGATCCGTGCTAGCCGGAGAAAGGAGGCACATCAACATGCACTTCACCTACAACGGGTGGAAGAAGATTACACTGAGATCATCACTAGTCTAAGGGAAGCAAATGTTATCCTCGGGGAGCGGGTTTTCAAGCAAGCCCGAGATGCCAGAGCAGACCTCGACCGTTGCCACGATTTGATGGCCCGATTGCAAGAACAAGTGGATAGGCTCTTAGACCAAGTCACCAACAATGCTCGAAGATTGGGGGCGAAAAACCAGCAGATAGAACAGCTACTCAAAGAAAGGGACATGATCAAGGACAGAATTGGAGAAATCGGGCACTATGTCACCATGAAGTGTTTAGCTTGTGAACAAATGCCCCGCCCTGCCCTTTTTGCTTCGGTTATGGGCTATGTTCATCAGATCATGAGAGATTTAAGGGGACTACACAAGGACCTCACACCAAGGCCCGCGGCAAGGCCGAATGATGCCTCGCGGGCCCCCGGGAAGTTTTAGAGCATTAGACTTCTGATTAAAAATGTATTTTGAAATATTGAGTCAAGTTGGTTGGCATTTTCCTTTTTTCGAGTCAAGCATTCCTCTATTTTGTCGATTATTGTAAGACATGTTTTGTAACTTTAAGGTTTTATTTGATATAAAAGTTACTGAATTTTGCCACAATCTTGTTACCAGAACTACGCTCGGTCTGATTCACGCGGGGACGTGATACGTAGGCAATCCACATAAGATTCGACCACCACTAAAAAGAAAGGAAAAGAATACGAAGGTTAATAACAATAAGGCTTTCAAGGATAGTTGAAAAAGAGAAAAGAAAAAGAAGAAAAAAGAAAAAGAGAAAAAGAGAAAAGCTGGAATGACGCATGTTATGAGTACATGTAGAAAGGGTTATTTGGTTAGGTGCATTGCATCCAACGTGCTATAACATATCTGTTAAACTCGGTAAACTAACAAGTTTGTCAATTTCCAGAAAAGTTTAGCAGTTGGTTTGACAGAATATACTGGCCAGCCACCACTACCGTACTAGATCTAAAGGGCCGATTACAGCAAGCATGTCTAGTTCCGGTAAAAGTCTCGAGGAAGAGAAATCGGAGATACAAATCATGAAAGAAGAGGTTGACCGGTTGAAACAACAGATAACAGAGATGCACCTGGCCTGGGCTAGGGGACAGTCTTCACCGAACCACCCTACTCTCGCATCAGCTCCAGAACATCCACCCCTTGATCCTTCGACAAGCGCCACACTCTATCCATACTATCAAGGGGAAAACCCTTATGCCACCCAAATTCCACCGGCCAAACAAAATCCTCCTCCGGTCACCCCTGTTTTTGTGGCACCCCCACCTGCTACTCTACAAAAGTCATCCGGTGAGCCACATGTTCAAATCCATGACAGTTCTTACTATCCTCCCGAGCCTACCTTTAGGGCTCCTGAACCACATCCACACACCCCTCATTGGGATAACCCGGCAGAACCGGAAAAGCACCTCCAAAGTTTGGAACATGAGGAAGTTATTAGAAAAGTTAAAAGCCTGGAGCAGTCCTTCAGGAATATGCACGGTTTGGGCAACCAGTTCAGTGTCGCTTACAAAGATCTGTGTCCATTCCCAGACGTCTAGTTGCCAGCCGGGTTCAAAATGCCCAAGTTGACCTATACGAGGGGCATGGTGATCCAGTAGCCCATCTTCGAGGGTTTTGTAGTAAAATGCGAGGAGCCGGAGGACGAGACGAGATTCTGATAGCTTACTTCGGTCAGAGTTTGGGGGGATCTGCACTAGAGTGGTACACTAGGCAGGATCCCAGCAGATGGTTTACGTGGGATGATTTGGCTCAAGCATTCATTGGCCAGTTCCAGTACAATCTTGAAATAGTCCCGGACCGCTTATCATTGCTAAAGTTAGAAAAGAAACCCGCCGAAAGTTTCATAGAATTTGGTTTCCGCTGGAGGGAACAGGCAGCAAGGGTAGATCCGCCTATAAGAGAGAACGAGATGGTGGATTACTTCTTGCAGACACTGGAGCCAACCTATTTCGGACATCTGGTGACGTCCGTGGGAAAGTCATTCACTGAGGTGATAAAGATGGGGGCTATGATCGAGGAAGGCTTGAAAGCCAACAAGATTATGAGCTATTCAACATTGAAAGCCACCACCCAAGCTATTCAAAGTGGTACCAGAGGAGTGCTTGGGAAAAAGAGGAAAGAAGAAGTCACGACAGTCGAGTCCGGAACATGGTTCAGAAACAGAGGCCCCGCACCCCGGTATAACCCGCCACAACCTCACCCCCAAAATTACTTCCACAATCCATATAACCACCCGCAACATTACTATCCAGCACCTGATCCCCATTTTACTGTCCATCACGCTCAGTCATATTCCGCACCTCCCGTCCAGGCACCATGGCATGCGCCAAATCCACAGAACAATTACCCACCCCCAAGAGCCTATAGAAATCCCATGGGTGCGGGCTTTCGGCCGAACCAAGCATTCAAGAGCGACAGGGCGCCAAGGCCAAAGACTTTCACTCCCTTGGGGGAGTCCTACACCAGTCTGTTCCACCGTTTGAAGCAAGTAGGGTTGCTAAATCCGGTTGAGGCTAAGCTACCAAACCCTCTTCCAAAGAATCTGGACCATTCAGTAAATTGTGCATACTGCTCAGGATGTCCGGGACACGACACGGAAAAGTGTTGGAGGTTGAAAACAGCCATCCAGGAACTCATCGACACTCGTAGGATTGAGGTCCAGACTCCAACAGAGCCCAACATCAACCAAAATCCACTTCCAACTCATCATGAGACCAACATGATCGAGTTGGTACGGGTAGAAGAAGGAAAGGAGAGAACCTCTCAGACTGTAATGATGATCAAGTCTAGCGGGGTAGGAATGAGAAAAGGGCCAAACCTTGATGGGTCACTCATGTGCAAGAAGGACGTATAAGAGGGTTGGAAGCAGAAAAGGGAAGTGTGAACGAAGTACCGGTGAGGCCGGGGGAAGCAAAAATAGTTGTACCAGGGGTAGCAACCAAACCCGTCTTGACGGTAGCAGGTGTTCGAATGGATCCTTTCATCATCAAGCCAGCAATACAGTTGCCAATAACTGATAGCAGAGCTATTCCATGGAATTATGATCGGATCACGACAACCTACAAAGGAAAGGAAGTGAAAGAGGAAGTTTGCGAAGCGCAAGGTTTGACCCGCTCGGGGAGATGTTTTGCCCCTGCGGAATTGAGGAAGATCACTCCGGCAACATTGAAAAAGCCGGTAACTGACGAAGAGGCAGAAGAATTCCTGAAAAAGATGAAGCTGCATGATTATTCTGTCCTAGAACAGCTGAAGAAGACTCCTGCACAAATCTCATTGCTGTCCTTGCTAATACATTCTGAAGAACATCGGCAAACTTTGATAAAAGTTCTGAATGAGGCCCACGTACTCGATAAAATCTCGGTGAGTCATTTGGAGAAGATCACCAATAGGATCTTCGAAGCGAATCGGATCACCTTCACCGATGATGAGTTGCCCGAGGAAGGCACCGAGCACAACAAGGCTTTATATCTTACGGTAAAGTGTGAGGAGTCGGTGGTTACCAAAGTCCTTGTCGATAATGGGTCCAGTGCTAACATATGTCCCCTCTCTACACTGAACAAGCTGAAAGTGGACATCGGCAGGATACGCAAGAACAACATATGTGTTCGAGGGTTTGATGGAGGAGGCAAGGCGTCGGTCGGGGACATAGTGTTAATCTTGACAATCGGACCAGTGGAGTTCACCATGGAATTCCAGGTGCTGGACATGGTAGTATCATATAACCTTCCGATAGGGCGACCGTGGATCCACGCCGCAAGAGCAGTTCCATCCAGCCTACACCAACTCGTCAAGTTTGAGTGGGACCAACAGGAGATCGTCGTCCATGGAGAGAATGATCTACAACCAGGCACCATCGTCCCCTTTGTTGAGATAGAAGAAGATGTTGGGCCATGGGTATACCAGATCTGCGATGTGGTATCCGCCAACCGAGTTCCAGAAGGGGAATGCATTCCCAATGACAGAATAATTACCGCAGACGTCATGGTGGCTCATGAAATGTTGAGACATGGTTTCATACCCGGCAAAGGTCTAGGTGCTTCTCTGCAAGGAATCATACAACCGGTATCAGTGGTCGAAAATGTGGGAACCTTCGGTTTGGGATTCGAGCCGACATCAGAGGACATCCAGCAAGCCAGGAAGAACAAGCAGAAAACATGGGTGCTCCCGAAGCCTGTTCCACGCCTTTCCCGATCTTTTGTCAGGTCTGGAGTAAGAGGACATCCGACGACAAAGATTCCCAGTCCTATGGTTAGGCCAGACGAAGAGTTCTTAAGAAAATTCGAGGGCCTATTCGCAGATGTATGCATGCTAGAGGATGGCGAAGGATCCAGCCATGCCGAGATACAGTTTGTGGGATCGAAAGCAAAATTGAATAATTGGAAGGCTACTCCTCTCCCTGTCCGGAAGGAGTCTTGGTAGTTGGTTTTGGATTGTTTTCTTTCGAAATTTTGTGTTGGGGTTGTCCCCGGAGTAAAATCCGTTTGTCTTAGTTCATTTTGATTTGAGTTTGCAAGTTTGTTCTTCCTTGTACTGTTCCCATTAATGAAATTTTGTTCCCTTCGTGTCTAATTTTGTTTATTTTTTCTTCTTTTTCTTTTCTGAACAGCTTTCTTTCAACTGATCGTAATGATATGGCATGCTTAAAGCTTAATCAACCCAGTCTAGAAAGTCAATCGGGTTTGGAAATAATCACGCATGAAATAAGAAGTGACGAGAGTGAATCGGAATACGGCGATGATGAAGCCGTAGAAGAAATCGGTGAAGAATTAAGTCACTTCGAGGAAAAACCCAAACCAAATCTAAATGATACTGAGGCCGTTAATTTGGGGAACACAGATGACGTCAAAGAAACCAGCATAAGCGTCCATATTGAACCAAACCCGAGAGAAGAGTTGATCAAAACACTCATGGAGTTTAAAGACATTTTCGCATGGTCGTACGACGACATGCCAGGACTCAACACTGATCTAGTGGTTCATAAATTACCCACTGATCCGGCATATCCTCCCGTCAAGCAAAAACTGCGGAAATTCAAGACGGAGATGAGTGTAAAGATCAAGGAGGAAGTGACCAAGCAGTTGCAGGCGAAAGTCATTCGTGTCACTCGATACCCTGAATGGTTGGCTAACGTAGTACCGGTGCCAAAGAAAGACAGAAAGATCAGAGTATGCGTGGACTACCGCAATCTCAACAAGGCGAGTCCTAAAGATAATTTCCCGCTTCCCAATATCCATATCCCGATTGATAACTGCGCCGGACGTGAAATCGGATCCTTTGTGGATTGCTACGCGGGATATCATCAGATCTTGATGGATGAACAGGACGCAGAAAAGACGGCTTTTATCACACCATGGGGGACTTACTGCTACCGGGTGATGCCGTTCGGTTTGAAGAACGCAGGGGCAACATACGTGAGAGCGATGACTACGGTATTCCATGACATGATACACAAGGAAATTGAAGTGTACGTGGATGATGTGATCGTAAAATCTAGACGTCAAGAAGACCACGTTGCCGACCTCAGGAAGTTCTTTCAAAGGCTTCGAAGATATGATATCAAGCTCAATCCGGCCAAATGCGCATTCGGAGTTCCATCAGGAAAGTTGCTAGGATTCATCGTCAGCCGACGGGGCATTGAGTTGGACCCATCCAAAATCAAGTCCATTCAAGAGCTACCCCGCCAAAGAATAAAACAGAGGTAATGAGTCTGTTGGGAAGGTTAAATTACATCAGTAGGTTTATTGCTCAGCTTACAGCAACCTGTGAGCCCATATTCCGTCCGTTGAAGAAAGACGCTGCGATAGAATGGACGACAGAATGTCAGGAAGCGTTTGACCAAATCAAAGGGTATCTGTCAAACCCACCCGTATTGGTTCCGCCTGAACCGGGTAGACCCCTGATTCTCTATCTAACGGTCTTGGAGAATTCGTTCGGCTGCGTGCCGGGGCAGCATGGTCTTACTGGCAGAAAGGAACGGGCCATTTACTACCTCAGTAAGAAGTTCACGGTCCACGAGGTCAAGTACACTCATCTGGAAAAGACATGTTGCGCTTTGACTTGGGTAGCCCAAAAGTTGAAACATTATTTGTCTTCTTACACCACTTACCTCATTTCGCGTTTGGATCCGTTGAAGTATATTTTCCAGAAACCTATGCCTACAGGGAGGTTGGCAAAATGGCAAATATTACTTACAGAGTTCGACATCATATACGTGACAAGGACGGCTATGAAAGCTCAAGCCCTAGCCGATCACTTAGCTGAGAATCCTGTTGATGACGGATACGAACCTCTGAGGACGTATTTTCCGGACGAAGAAGTACTACAAATTGATGGGTTGGAATTAACCGAGGATCCGGGGTGGAAGCTTTTCTTCGACGGAGCGGCGAACGCAAAAGGAGTCGGAGTAGGGGTTGTGCTCATCTCTGAAACAGGACATCATTACCCTGTCACTGCTCAACTGTGTTTCCATTGTACCAATAATATGGCTGATTACGAGGCATGTATCTTGGGGTTGCGATTAGCGGTGGACATGGATGTACAGGACGTCTTGGTCTTGGGGGACTCGGACCTTCTGGTACATCAGATTTAGGGAGAATGGGAAACCAGGGATTTAAAGCTTATCCCGTATCGTCAGTGTTTGCATGATCTGACTAAGCGTTTCCGGTCGGTAGAATTCAGACATATCCCAAGGATGCATAATGAGGTTGCCGACGCTCTAGCTACTTTAGCGTCAATGCTACATCACCCGGACAAGGTTCGTGTCGATCCGTTACATATTCAGGTCCGGAATCAGCATGCTTACTGCAATATGATAGAGGAAGAGATGGATGGCGAGCCATGGTTTCATGACGTCAAAGAATACCTCAGGTTAGGAATATACCCAGAGCAAGCGACTGGAGATCAAAGGAGAGCTATTCGGCGATTGGCAAACGGATTCTTCCTTAGTGGAGGGGTGCTGTACAAAAGAACCCCAGATTTGGGACTGTTGAGATGTATAGATGCAAGTCAAGCCACAACAGTGATGACAGATATACACTCGGGAGTTTGTGGACCACACATGAGCGGATATGTATTGGCAAAGAAGATTCTTCGAGCAGGATATTATTGGCTCACTATGGAGCGGGATTGTATAAGTTTCGTGCGAAGATGTCATCAATGTCAGATACACGGAGATTTGATTCATTCTCCACCGACTGAATTGCATACAATGTCAGCACCATGGCCATTTGTTGCGTGGGGTATGGATGTTATCGGACCTATAGAACCTGCAGCTTCCAATGGTCATAGGTTCATTCTGGTGACGATCGATTACTTTACCAAGTGGGTGGAGGCCAAAACCTTCAAATCCGTGACTAAGAAGGCAGTGGTGGACTTCGTACACTCCCACATCATCTGCAGGTTTGGAATTCCAAAGATAATCATCACGGATAACGGTGCAAATCTTAACAGTGGATTGATGAAAGAGGTATGTCAACAGTTCAAGATTACACACCGAAATTCCACACCATATCGTCCCAAAGCAAATGGTGCGGTTGAGGCAACAAACAAGAATATAAAGAAGATATTGAGGAAGATGGTAGAAGGGTCCAGGCAATGGCATGAAAAGTTACCATTCGCACTGTTGGGTTATCGCACTACCGTCCGGACTTCGGTAGGTGCAACTCCTTACTTGTTGGTGTACGGGACTGAAGTAGTAATACCGGCAGAAGTTGAAATCCCATCCCTCCGAATTGTCGCCGAAGCTGAGATTGACGATGATGAGTGGGTCAAAACCCGATTGGAGCAATTGAGCTTGATCGACGAAAAGAGATTGACAGCAGTATGTCATGGCCAATTGTATCAAAAGAGAATGGCAAGAGCATATAACAAGAAGGTACGTCCCAGGAAATTTGAAGTGGGGCAACATGTGTTGAAGAGAGTTCTACCACATCAGGCCGAAGCGAAAGGCAAGTTCGCTCCAAATTGGCAGGGACCATTTGTTGTGACTAGGGTATTATCCAACGGCGCGCTATGTCTAACTGATATTGAGGGAAGATGCACTGATATGGCTATCAATTCTGATGCGGTCAAGAGATATTATGTGTAATTCTTTAATGTAGTTGTCGACGTTTGGTTTCGTTTGTGTGTATTTTGGCATTTTTCGGAGAATGAAATGACAGAGGCAATTTTTCTACTACCCAAACACTTTAACCCTTGTTTCCCCCTTTTGAGCCTTAACTATCCCTTCATATACCCTCTTTCGGAATCATCAAGGAAAATGTGTAACAAAAATAGAAAAAGAAACAAAGAAAGGATACAAGAAAAGTGAACTACGTTCGACCCGATTCCTCAAGAAGGATACGTAGGCGCCACACGGCTCGGTCATAATAAAATAAAAATCAAAGGTTCCCCAAGCAACAAAACTGGGGCAGAAGTCATTGTTTCGTCTGAAAGATAGTGTGGATTCCGAAAGTTGTAATGAGCTAACCGTTGAGGTGAAACCTCTTTTCTTTAGCCTCACGCACAAAAGCCACATTAATGACCGAAAAAGACCTCTCGATCAGTATTTGAGAAATGCCAAGTCATGCGAATGAAAGCCAAGAGCGACACTCCGATCCTCGATTGAATCCAGGATGCACAAGCCGAAAAGGGATAATGCTTTAGAGGGAATCTCGTGGGTGATACCCCAGCCTGGAAAGAAAGCGAAATGAGAGAGCCTTAACGGTGAAAACCCTCGCGGGCACCTTAAGGCGAAGAAAGTTGAGAGAAATAAAATGAGAGAGTCTTACGGTGAAAACCTTTACGGGCACCCTAAGGCGACGGGAGATCGAGAGAAATGAGAGAATCTCATTAGTGAAAACCCTTTGAAGGGCACTATGAGGTGACAAGGCGAGATGGTTACAAGGTGTCTGCATGAGACAAGGTTTGGACATTCGTTTACTCCTAGCAAAATGCGGCCATCAGAAAGTGATTGACATGAATAGACTGGGTAGATTAATCTCAAAGGCGCGGTATAACCATGGGATCAGTCACACATTCAGATAAGTTTTTCCCATTTTTGAGTTCAGAAAAGTTTTTCCCTTTCTTTTGTCATTCGTGGTCAGCATTCTTTATCTATCATTTTTCTTTTCTTTTGTTTTCGAAAATTGACTTTTCAAAGCTTACTACCAAGTCTCCCAAAGCGGTACAATGAAGATGAATAGGCGTGGAACGAGGCAATAAGGCAAAAGTCGTTCCGATATTAAGATTGGAACGACAAGTTGATCGGAAGGTTCACAAGAATTGTGGAGTACGATGGACACATATTACACATCCGGAAGATGATTTCTCACAACAGATCATCGACTAAAAGGGTCGGACCAAACCGAAGGTTGGAATAAAAGGAGAGATGAGAGACCATCTGTGGAAAGAGCACCATCCCCAGCAAGTGTCAACGTCGTCCCCAAAAGTTCGAGGGAGGCCAAGCAGCTGAAAGAGAAAAGGAAAATGGCCCCCAACAAGAGTGGCACGACCACTCACTGCGTTTTGAAACTAACAATTTTTCTTTGATTTAAAGTAGGAAAAGAGGGTTCGTCGGCGGAAAAGCATGCCACGTAGAAGGTCATCAAACTGGGGCAGAAAATTTTCTCCCATTGCGAAAATTTTCTTGAAAGCAAATACCCAGTGGATAAGGATAGAAAACAACACGAGATTTCGGGAAATACCAGTTCCGAGCAGAATAGTTTTGAGAGAGGCCAGACAACACGAGGGGGTGATCTTTGAGCCTGGTATCATCCCCAGCAGTTGTTGGGAAAATGAAACACTAACTTCGAGATTCCCCCAGCAGCATTATATCCCATAAGTTTTTCAAGGAAGCAAAAGCGTGAGTCCCGGAGGAGGTCTGGGAAGAAGGAAAAGGAAAAGGGGTTCCCCGCCAGGGTAATCCTCAGTTAACGACATTTCAATCCCCAGGCGAGCCCGAGAGAGAATGAAGGGCGAAGGAAAAAGAAAAAGAGGAAATAAAGAATACTTCCCCAGCAGCATCATCTCCAGCAGGCGAGTAAACAGTTCCGAAGATATCTCCAGCAGCCAAAGTAAAAGTAACACGACCCAGGGGGAAAGCAATTCCAAGACAAGGTAATTCAGAAGAAAAGGGTGGCCCAAGAGATGATGCAGGAAGAAGAAATGGTACAGGAAACAAAGGAAGGCGATAAGGATGGGATGAAATTAGTGAGTCGTAGTTGAAGTCAGGGAGCTCGCCTGAAGAATGGAGTGGCGATTTAGTTTTGAAGTTGTAGTTGAAGTTAGGGAGCCCGCCTGAAGAATGGAGTGGCGATTCATTTTGAAGTTGTGGTTGAAATCAGGGAGCCCGCCCGAAGAATGGAGTGGCGATTTATTTTGAAGTTAGTTGAAGTCGGGAGCCCGCCCGAAGAATGGATTGGCGATTCATTTTGAAGTTGTGGTTGAAATCGGGGAGCCCGCTCGAAGAATGGAGTGGCGATTTATTTTTGAAGTTGTAGTTGAAGTCGGGGAGCCCGCCTGAAGAATGGAGTGGCGATTTATTTTGAAGTTGTAGTTGAAGTCGGGGAGCCCGCCTGAAGAATGGAGTGGCGATTTATTTTGAAGTTAGTTGAAGTCAGGGAGCCCGCCTGAAGAATGGAGTGGCGATTCATTTTGAAGTTGTGGTTGAAATCAGGGAGCCCGCCTGAAGAATGGAGTGGCGATTTATTTTTGAAGTTGTAGTTGAAGTCAGGGAGCCCGCCTGAAGAATGGAGTGGCGATTTATTTTGAAGTTGTAATTGAAGTCAGGGAGCCCGCCTGAAGAATGGAGTGGCGATTTAGTTTTGAAGATGTAGTTGAAGTCAGGGAGCCCGCCTGAAGAATGGAGTGCCGATTTATTTTGAAGTTGTAATTGAAGTCAGGGAGCCCACCTGAAGAATGGAGTGGCGATTCATTTTGAAGTTGTAGTTGAAGTCGGGAGCCCACCTGAAGAATGGAGTGGCGATTTATTTTGAAGTTGTAATTGAAGTCGGGAGCCCGCCCGAAGAATGGAGTGGCGATTTATTTTGAAGTTGTAGTTGAAGTCGGGAGCCCGCCCGAAGAATGGAGTGACGATTTATTTTGAAATTGTAGTGGAAGTCGGGGAGCCCGCCCGAAGAATGGAGTGGCAATTTATCTTGAAGTTATAGTTGAAGTCGGGAGCCCGCCCGAAGAATGGATTGGCGATTTATTTGAAGTTATAGTTGAAGTCGGGAGCCCGCCGAAGAATGGAGTGGCGATTTTATTTCGAAGTTGTAGTTGAAGTCGGGAAGCCCGCCCGAAGAATGGAGTGGCGATTTATTTTTGAATTTGGTCGAGGAAAGCGGTTGAGTGCAACGGAAATCCCCAGCGTGAATCCAAGTTCATAATCGAAGGGAAGGCAACAAGGATCAGAAAGACAGGTACAAACTTCGAAGGAAAATAATTCGAAGATCACAAGGAAGAGACCAATGGTCGGAGGTCGGCAATCAAGATAGGCCGAAATAACAATTGTCAGGAAGAGAAGAAGCATCCGAAGGAACATCAAGTCCGACAGAATAGCAAGGAACATGGAAAGTCAAGATGACGAGATAGATAAGAATTTCACAATGTTGTAACTTAGTCTTAGCTTCTTATTTTTCGTTAAGCACGGTGTAATAAGGAGATCGGTTAAGCGAGTAGCATCAGCGGCAACAGCAATCGCAATAACAACAAGATCACAGCAATCATGGTAGTCCCAGCCTACCAAAACTTCCCGAACTACATTGACTCGATTCCCTTTTAGCCGGGGATATGTAGGAGACCTCTTGAAGCAAGGTTCGGTCAAACTTTTCCAAAAAAAAAATGCTTCACACGGAGTGCTCGGACGGGCAAAAATCGCTCGTATCCGCTCACTTATCTTTGCACGAAAACTCTTCATGTTTCCGCGCAAAGAGGGGCAACTGTGAGCACGTGATTTTTGCCCTACGTGAGATTTACTCCCAAAAATTCAAAATAAAATTATTTTTGTATCGTTGTAATATCTGTGGATTTTTGTGTTAATTTTCTTACTATTTGTATTCTTTGTGTATGCATGTTTGATTGTTTAAATTAAGAAAAATACAAAAATATATTGCGTTTGCGTTCTTAGGTTTAAATTTACAATTGAAAGTAATCAAGTTTATTTGACAAAAATAGAAAAATCACAAAATATGTATATTTTGTATCTTTAGCATTTAATGTCCCAATTGTGTGATTTTAGTTTAATTTAACTATAATAAGAACTTAATTAGTATTCTTATAAACTAATTTGATTTTTGTAATGTATTTTAGAGTTTTGGTTTTTAATAAATTAAGAATTAAAAAGAAAATAAAAGAAAAGAAGAAAATGGAGAGGAAATCGGAATGGACTAGGCCCAAACCAAAGACCATGCCAAAATTAATCCCAGGCCCAATTACACACCTCCCCTGATCCAACAACCCAACCCGTCTCCCAGCCCAGCCATTACCCAAAACGACGTCGCTCCCATTAAGGAACGAATCCAAGCCGTTGATCTCATCAGATCGAACGGCTAAAAATAATCCGTCCATTTCAATATACCAAAAGCACCATACCCCCCAAACCCCCGTATCTCCTTTCATTTTCACCAAACGGCCCTTTAACCTCGTCTCTGAAGAGACGATAAACCCTAACGCCGCCCTCCCGTTCCACCGCCTGAAACCCGGCGGCAACAACGCCGCCGGTCACCAAAATAACACCCCTGAACCACCAAATCACCCTGAGCACGAATCCCTTACCCACCAACCTCGAATCATTCCCAAATGTCTCGAATCTTCAATTGAAGATTCGAGTCCAAGTTCAACCTACACTAAACACTCCCAAACTCACACCACAACCTCCCCAGACCTCCCCCACGACCCCACCAAGATTGGTCCGGCTCGAATATGACCGGAACCAGTAAAGCCCCAAACTTGGACCCTCAAGAACCCTAGAAAATCAAGATGTAAAATTCGTCCAACGAATCAAAGATTTGGGGTCTAATGGACCTTAATCGAAGTGTTTTTATTTAAGAACACTTCGACTAAGGTTCGTTCGACCTCAAAGCAAGCAAAGTCTGTTCGATTTCGGATTCTTTACTTAAGGTATTTCATTTTTCTCTTTCTGTTTTCATTTATTATCGTGTTCATTGTTTGGTTGAATCTTTCATTTGTTCTGTTTTGTGTTCAATTTTAATCTTCTTTGCTTCTTCTCCAATCCGACCTTTTATTTGGTCAACTGTGGTTTTCTATTTTTGTTTGTGTGATTGAGTATGCCATAGAGTACATATTCGCGTCGATTAGCGTCGTCGAATAATTTAAATCCTTTGTTGGTTTAAGAAATCACTGGTCAGTCGATTGGTATGTTCTTGTTTTGTTTATATACGTTTAACTACTCTATGGAATCAATTGTTAAATGTCGTCGTTTAACTGCGTAGGTTTGGTTGTTTAAAATTCCGGACAGTGATTAGCATTGTTGAAGTGAGTTTAGGTTTGTTTGATTTGAAACTGAAATTAGGATTTGAATTAGCTGATTAGGAAATTAAGGGTTAGCATTTTAGAATATTTTAATGCCCTGCACATGAAGCTGAGCAGTGGAACCTGCTGTCACAGCAGGGCACTTAGCCATGTCTGGACAGAGGCTATTGTTTAACTAATAAGACCCATACATGGACAATGGATAGTGGGGAGTTCAGGGAGCAATAGGGTTTGGACAGAAGTAGGGATGGGCAAGAGTTTGAGTGGAGTTTTTCTGGCCATCCAGGTTGGAGGAGGTTTAACTATAAGTATGAAGTGATAGGGAGATTAGAGGGGGGATTTTTCAGGAGATAGACAGACATTCATACCTACAGAAACTTTAGAGAAAACAGTGATAGAGAACATTGGAGGGCATTCGAAAAACACTTAATAGATAGACATACACAAAGACTCACTGAAAAGCAGAAATACACACACACGTAGACATTGTGTTACTGTTCCATTGAGGGTTGGTCAGAGTTTGGGTTGGTTCTTGCATTCATCCCTGTTGTCACTGCTGTTTGCTGTGTTTGGCCACTGTTGTTGTTGCTGTTATTCTGTTGTTGTTGTGCTGTTGTTGTTGAGGCTGTTGTTGTCAAGGCTGTTGTTGTTGAGGCTGTTGTCGTTGTGGTGGTTGTTGTTGTTCTGTTATTCTGTTGTTGTTGTCCTGTTGCTGTTGTTGTCCTGTTGCTGTTGTGGTTCTGTTGCTGTGGTTATTGTGTCCTACTGCTGCTGCAACTGACCTCCCTTCATTGTAATTGTAATTGCCAGGTACACTTCTTGTAAGTCCCCAAAGCTCATGGAAATAAAGGTTGTTTCGAAGCTAGGCTACTGCAGTTTTATCATTTCTGTCTCCTTATTCTCCTGTTATACCTAAAAACTAATAAGACTATATGTAGTAGATTTTAAAGACTATGTTTTTCTAATTACAAGTTAAAACTGGACTGTTGTGATTTGATTGATATTGTTTCAAGTGTTGACTGTTAGATGTATTGAAGTAGTATGCTTATGTGTAGTCGTATTTCTGGAATTTATATTACTAGTTAAAGGTTCTAGTGTAATTTTGTAGTAATAAAAAACAGATTCGAAACAAGTGCATTTTGAGCAATTAAATGTGATTACTTCGTCGTTGATTGTCAAAGAGAGCATCAAATGTCTAGATAATGACTCACACAAAAATATGTTATTATAACCAATGTTCGATTGTAGAGTCATACATACTTCTCTTAGGATTATAAACTCTAAATTGATAATAAAATATGGGCTATATGAAACGTTTGCAAATCAGCTTCACCTCGACTCAAAGGCTTCACTGTTAGTTTGTTACGATAATGAAAGGGTAGAGATTCAACTCTTATTAATTAGATTAATTCACAGCTAGTCCTCATAAAATACAACAGTTAGCCCATGAGAATTTAATTTGTAATAAGTTTAATTTGTTCAAATAAAAATAAGTATACTGTTTTACTCAAGCGAATTAATGTATGGCCTGTTCTGCTATTCTTTTTGGGCCTGTCTCAGGCCCAGCAGTTGGAAAAGAATTAATCTAGCATGTATAAATTGAGTTCCTTGGACCTAAGGTTAAAATGACACTTGGCCCGTTAATGTTTAATTGATAGGCTATGACATTTCTTAATAATAATAAATTAGGACCTTTGTTTATTATTAGAGACCAATTAAGTAGAAAAATCATAGTCACGTTAGGATGACCTTAAATAAAATAATGAGACGAGCCTCGCCAAACAAAAATACACAATTGCGGGGCCCTCAAATAAATTGTTATGAAAAATGGTAGATTTGGAAGGATCGTTTAGTGAATTTCACGGTCCTTTCCCAAAGTTAACAACACGATAGACCCTTTAGGCACGGTTTTGATAAAATTACTTTCCTAAATACGGGTGCGCATTTATGTGACCCAAATCTTACTCTCGGCAAACTGAAACGCATTAAAGTCACAGGCGTACTGGTTGCGGTGTGACTCGAAGTGTGTTTTTGTGACGTCGCAATTCTTCTAAAATTAAAAAGCGGAACATTAAAAGCACATAATTGAAATATGTAAAGAAATCAGATAAAAAACAAAAATCGCAGTTGAGCGACCGTGCTAAAACCACGGAATCCGGGAGTGCCTAACACCTTCTCCGGGTTAACGGAATTCCTTATCCAGGTTTCTAGTTTCGCAGACTATATTACAGAGTCATAAATTTCCTCGGTTCGGGATTAAACCGGTGACTTGGGACACCATTATTTTCCCAAGTGGCGACTCTGAAAAATTAAATAAATTAATCCCGTTTCGACTGTCCTTTAAGTGGAAAAACTCCTTCCCTAATTATTATTATATCTCTTGCCTGGGTGTTGTAGTAAACAGCGGCACATATACGTATGTGTGTAAAGCGGCATCTACAGCACAACTGGTAGGGTCGGAGGAATAGGCCGTCGGGGCGGCACCAACCTATAAAACAATAAGTAATGTTAGATAAAATAAGATAGGTATTTAATTTATTTGGGTTAACAAATTATTTCTCTCACTATGGTGTCGTCGGGGTCCTGCGTATATTCATCGATGGTCAGCTCATCACTACATGTAGTATGCTCAAACATGGTCTGGGATGAAGACTGCATAAAAATAGATGTAATTAATTTATTGCAGCGAAAGTAAAAATAATTTAGAATTGAAAAACAAAAGTAATACAAACATACCGCATCAAATGCAGGGGACGATGGATAACTCAACCTACGACCGCCATCCACGTCACGGGTCGGCCGATGCTCACCTGCGGTAGATGTGCCAGCGAAGTACTGATGTACATCCCCATCAAAGGTACCCATAATTGGCAATGGTCCGAACGGGGTCATCTGCGTCGCTGGCAATGACAACTGAAGGTCGTATGAGGGCATGCTGCTGGAAGGGTCAGCTGAACCACCAATATAACCCTGCTGCATGCTGCTGGAAGGGTTATAAAACCCCGCTACATGCTGCTGGAAGGGTCAGCCGGATGAGGCACATAACCCTACTGCTCATCTCCAAAGCCCCCAGCTTTGAACCCTGCAGGTGGGTCGACCGGCTCCACAACGCCCCCTTGCCGGCCACCTCCTCGTCGTCTCCTGCGACCCCTGCCTGGTGCCCTAGCCCCTGCACGGGGGACTGGCCTACCCCTCCGGTACGCGTCTGGAGCCACATACTCAGGCTCATTGTCTAACATACTGCTCTCCCTTGACTCCTCCAGTGCCAAGCGAGCCATCTGGGCTATCTCCCGTCCATAATCAACCAGTCTAGGGTTGTCTTCATACTGCTGAATATCCATACCAGACTGGAAGATGCGGTGAAGCCCAATAACTTGTGAAATAAGTCAATTAGTAATTAAATAACTCTATGCCACACTTATATGATATTAATAAGTCAAAAAAACATACCAGTGACGCGTGCCTCCCGGCATACGGTCTGTATCGGTCGTCAAGCATGTGGGTGGGGTTCCCGACATACCGTCGGGTGTGACGTCTGTACCAGCTCTCATACAACGGAATACTCGCCTCCTGGTACACTGTAAGTGGTGGCGGGATGCGTTGAGCTCGCTCCTCCCAATGAACTACCTGCTGATGCAGCCACGTAACATACTCCTGGCTCATGTTGTGACGGTCGTCCCGCTGATAATGAGTAGGCTCCCATACGGGATCACTCGGTACCGGCTGAGGACGACCAAACTGACGAAGCACACGCTCCGTCGCATGATACTCA
This sequence comes from Nicotiana noctiflora, assembly GCA_032618575.1. Classification (NCBI taxonomy): domain Eukaryota; kingdom Viridiplantae; phylum Streptophyta; class Magnoliopsida; order Solanales; family Solanaceae; genus Nicotiana; species Nicotiana noctiflora. Next base: position 21,532 of record JASVEL010005970.1, on the reverse strand, counting down.
ACAATATCCCAGAATATCAATGGGACGGAGCTGCTCCATATGAGCTGGTCTACCGAGCAAATAGCAGGTAGGTGGGCAAGCAACTCATCGATGTACGACATCCAGATGAACTACAAGCAATAACAACAAATTAGTATGCAAAGTAAAACTACATTTAAAACAATCAACTTTATGTAGGTATTTACCTGTCCATCCACCAACATATCAAATAGGTCCCTAATAAGGGGAAGATTATGGTGCACATCTACTCCTCGGTAATTCCCCCGCCGGAGAATCCATCTCACAGCTAGCGGGAGGGGCGGATAGTACTGTGCCGGCAGAGGTGGCTGCAGTGGCATGATACGCTGCCACGCCCAAACCTAAGATAAAATGTTGATGTAAATTATGAGTCATTTCACAATATAGAATTTGGGCTTGATAAAGAATGTATTCTGAAATATTTTGCACCTGAAGGAGTGGCAAAAAACCACCAATATTATTAGCTGGACCGATAGCCCGGCACATGCTCCTATAGAGATAAGCCAGAATAGCAGCTGCCCAACTGTAATACTGTACCTGCTCCATATCCTCCAGACAGTGGAGAAACCATATCAACATCTTGTTCCCCGACGTGTCGGGAAACAAGACACACCTGAATAGCATGAGCAATGCCATCCGAGTGTAACGAATAATCCACAACTCCTCTGTTTCATGAGTAATCTGTAGATGCAACTCCGCCATGGAAGCTCTAATGAATGATAGCTGCACACGAGTACCACCACGGTCGCCCGCCGGGTGCAAACCAGTCATCTGCCCCATCATATCCACCATCTGTGCGCGGGTCATGCGCAATCCATATAACACATGCACATCCTGAAGAGTGATCGTAGCCTCTCCAGTTAGGCAGGTGAAATGTATGTGTCGCTGGTCGCCACCGCTCTATCAAGGCTGTGATGAGCGACCAGTCAAGCTGGATCCGTCCCAACTCAAATATGGTATACAAGCCGGTCTGCTCTAGCAGCTATACAACACGCTGGTGAAAGGGATGATCCGCCATAAACTCCCATAGATCGTCCGGCCTCTTGGGGCTGATAGTCTAAACACCTAGCTGGCCCTCCCAGACAAATGATGACCTATGGCCACCCTACAGTACTAATAATCCTTCTGCCGCAGGTCCAGGGTGCGCAAGTGGACGAAATGCCATGTCGTGTACTATAAATAAGAAAAATTAATTATTGGATAAATGAAGACACACTTTGAATATTATAAATACGAAGAGACCTCTTGGTTTGCTATGTATTTTAAGAGGGTAGTTTAACGTTACAGAATAAGCATGACTCAATGTATTTTAAGAGGGTAGTTGTGTAAAGGTCCAAGGCTTGATTTTTGACGCTCGGGACCACATTATAATTATTAATTATTATAACTCTCAATTTCAATATTTTTATAATTTTATTAACTTAATTAATTAAATTAAGTATAATTTTACAAATTAAATATAATGGTTGTGTAAAGGTCCAAGGCTTGATTTTTGAGGCCCGGGACCACATAATAATGTTTAATTATTATAAATCTCAATTTTAATATTTTCATAATTTTATTGACATAATTAATTAAATTACGTATAATTTTACAAAATGAAGGTAATGGTTGTTTAAAGGTTCGAGGCTTGATTTTTGACGCCCGGGACCACATTATAATTATTAATTATTGTAACTCTCAATTTCAATATTTTTATAATTTTCTTAACTTAATTAATTAAATTAAGTATAATTTTACAAATTAAATATAATCGCTGTGTAAAGGTCCAAGACTTGATTTTTGAAGCCCGGGACCACATAATAATGCTTAATTATTATAAGTCTCAATTTTAATGTTTTCATAATTTTATTGACTTAATTAATTAAATTATGTATAATTTTACAAAATGAAGATAATGGTTGTTTAAAGATTCCAAGCTTGATTTTTGATGCCCGGGACCACATTATAATTATTAATTATTATAACTCTCAATTTCAATATTTTTATAGCATTATTTATGACAACATGATAAAAATATCAACATGGTAAATTGATACTAAGGCTCTACGCTAAATTTTTATAAGGCTCTACGCTATAAGGCTCTACGCTAACATGATATACAATAACATATTAAATTAATACTAACATGATAAAAATATCAACATGATAAATTAAAATTAACATAGTAAATTACTGCTAACATATACAACATGGTATATACAATATATAACATAAATAAAATTAACACTAACATGCTATATAAAACTAACATGTTTTCTAATGATTTTTAATATATCAATTGAAATACCTCGATTTAAAGCTGTGATAGTGAATCTTTTTCACCGGAACTGTGTCCGACACTGTCTCCGTGTGGGGCCCACTTGTGTTACACTTGAAATGCCCGTTCGAGGACGAACGAATCTTTTAAGTGTGGGAAGATGTAACGACCCGGCCGGTCGTTTTAGAAAATTATGCCCCAATCCCCAATTTAACTGTTCCCCTAACTTCATTTATGCTATTGTGGTTTGCCGGGAGAGTCGGTTCTGAAATTTGGAGTATTTTGGGACACTTAGTCCCTAAATGAGAGCTTTAAAGTTAGAAAATGGCCCGTAGCCGGAACGGTGTTAAGACGACCTCGGAACGGAAATCCGATGGTTCCATTAGCTCCGTTAGGTGATTTTGGGGTTGGGAGCGCGTTCGGAAAGTATTTTGGAGGTTCGTAGCTCAATTAGGCTTGAAATGCCGAAGTTTGAAATTTTGGCGAATCCGAACGATAGGTGAGATTTTGATCCGGGGGTCGGAATGGAATTCCGACAATTTTTGTAGCTTCGTTATGTGATTTTGGATATGTCCGCAAATTTTCAGGTCATTCGGACGTCGTTTGGTCGGGTTTTAGATCGAATGTGCAATTCGGAAAGTTTTAAGAAATTTAGGCTCGAATCCGTTGTAAATTGATAATTTTTGTGTTTATGGACGTGTTTGGATGATTGGAACAAGTTTGAATAAGGTTATAGGAAGTGTTGGTGTTTTTGGTTGAGGTCCCGGGGGCCTCGGGTGAGTTTCGGGGTGGTTTCGGACCATTTCTAGGCCATTTTTCACTGCTGGTTTTTGGCTACAGCAGTGCTCTACGCGATCGCGGGGTATTGGTCGCGATCGCGGTGAGTAAAATCTGAGGAATGAACTAATGAATCGCGATCGCGTAGATGGCTTCGCGATCGCGAAGAAGAAATTTCTGTCGCGCAGTCCCTACTTTGGAAGATCATATCTTTTTATCTAAAAGGAATTTTGAGGTGATTCAAAAACGAAAGTTGTAGCTCATCGTATCTAGTTTTCAGAAAGCTAAAGAACTCCTCATTTGGAAATATATAGAAAAAGTTATGTACGTTACACTCTATGCTGTCCGAGAAGTATATCTAAAACCCATAAATGGATTTGGAAGCTTGTATCTAGAAATGTATAAGGATTCAGGAAATGATCAAAACATGAAAGTTATAGCCCTATGTGTCTAGTTTCCAGAACATCAAACCATTCGTCATTTGGAGTTGTGTGTAAAGAGTTATGACCATTTTACTGAAGCCTGTCCGGAGGAACTGGAAGCTGTTCACCGCGATCGCGAGGCATTTTCCGCGATCGCGAAGGGTAATTTTTGGCCAAGAATTTGTTCTCCGCGATCGCGAAGCATTTCCCGCGATCGCAGTGAACAAAATACCTGGGCAGAATGTTTAAAAACATTTCATCCGCGAACCAAACCCATTTTTCCACCATTTTTGGTCATTCTTGAGAGCTTTTGGACGAGAATTGAAGGGGTTTTGACAAGAAGTGATTAGAGGTAAGTCCTATGAACTAAATACATGATTTTATTGAAGAATCATCCTTGAAATTTATGAAAACATAGCAAAATTGTAAGAAATTAGGGCTTGGAGCAAAAACTTTAAATTTGGGATTTGAAGGGCCATTTGTGGTCCGATTTGGGAGATTTTTATATGGTTAGACTCGTGAGAGTACGAGGGTTCTGAAAACGTAAAAATATTTCAATTCCGAGCCGATGGATTCAGGGGTATTTTGGTCATTTCACCCACTTTCGCGCCGTAGCTGTAATTTTATCATTGTAGTTAGTTACTTGCGATGTTATTTATACTTGTGTAATTGGTTTGACTAGATTCGGGCCACTCGGAGTCGGATATTCGCGGCAAGAGGGTTGTCTCTTAGCGGTTTTGTACCGGAATCGAGGTAAGTGGCTTGTCTAACCTCGTGTGGGGGAACCTTTACCCCTAGGAAATTATGTGATAGTTTAAATGCCTTGTACGCGAGGTGACGGGCGTGTACATGCGCTGGTTGTTGTAACTCACTTTACTTGAATTGTTCAATTCGTGATATTCCTGTTCTTAATTTATTAAATTGTGACATTTACCTGGTATTCGTTAGGGAAGCATGATTAGGTAGGATTTATCTGTCTAATTGCCTAATTGTCCTACTTGAACTTCTTGATAATTGTTGGCACTAGTCCTCGGTGTAGTTGTAGTTAAGCATATTATATTTTCCATGTGCGTTTTCTTTATTTGTTGTGTTGGTGGACTGCGGGTTCAATTCCCGGAGATCCCAGGGCTGTGGGTTCGATTCCCAGAGACCCGAATTTGCTATTTGTTTGTGGACTGCGGGTTCAATTCCCGGAGATCCCAGGGCTGTGGGTTCGATTCCCAGAGACCCGGAGTGATATTGTTGTGGACTGCGGGTTCGATTCCCGGAGATCCTGAGTTAATGAGATGTGGACTGCGGGTTCGATTCCCGGAGATCCTGAGATTTATTGAGATGTGGACTGCGGGTTCGATTCCCGGAGATCCTGAGATTTACTGAGACATGGGCTGCGGGTTCGATTCCCGGAGACCCATGGGTACTATCAATGGGACTGTGGGTTCAATTCTCACGGGTCCTGGACTTGTTTTATTGAGTTGGTTACTTGTTGTTATCTTAATTGTAGACGGTTGCAGTAATCATTTTATTGTTGCTATTTCGGAATTATTATCATTTAAACTACTTATTATTGCTATTTCCATCATATTATTGTTTTTTTCTCAGTAGGGCCCTGACCTTCCTCGTCACTACTCCATCGAGGTTAGGCTTGGCACTTACTGAGTACCGCCGTGGTGTACTCATGCTACTCTTCTGCACACTTTTGTTGTGCAGATCCAGGTACATCAGGACAGACTCATATTAGGTAATTCAGCAGCATTTTGGGAGATCTCGAGGTATGATCTGCTACGTCCGCGGATCCGGAGGCCTTCCTTCTATTCTGATAGTATTAGTAGATGTTTTCTCTCATGTCTTTGTTAGATACTCTTCACACATAGAGCCACAGTTGTATTCTCTCTTTTAGTCTGTGTTACTCGTGGGATTCCTGGTCTTGGTGGTGTTTATACAGTGTGTTTGACGGGTGTATGTGCCAAGCGGCACAAATTACATTCTTATTTATATCGTTTTCCGCTATTTCTTATTTAATGTTCATAAACTTGTATATTCCGCAACGTGTTAGGCTTACCTAGTCGTGGGAACTGGGTGCCGTCATGACATGTTCACGATTGGTGAACTAGGGTCGTGACAAGTTGGTATCAAAGCTCTAGGTTCATAGGAGTCACGGGACACAGACCGGTTACTTAGATTCTCGCTGATCGATACGGAGACGTCTGTATTTATCTACGAGGGGCTATGTAACTGTTTAGGAAACTCTTCAATTCTTTGAATTCCTTATCGTGCGTCATTTATTCAGTTGAAGCCTATGTCATATGTTCTTTTGCATCCACTCGTGTATTGAAATTGCGCACTCGGTATCAAGTATGCGCCAACGGTTCGTGACGCTGCAGAGAGATCTCAAGGAAGTCAAGAATTTACTCAACCATTGTTACCGCTTGTCATCCATATCGATAATGCAATAGAATTGAGAGATCTTCAACTGTGCACATGGGGATGCACTAGGTTCTGACATTCAGTTGATAAGTATGGTCTTGAGAAGGTTTACTTAACTGCCTAATCGTCACAATAAAGGTAGAATCACAAGGTGGATGTAGATCTAAAGATAGTTAGTGGTAATAAAGACTATATGGTTCATATGAGATATCTATTTAGCGAAGAATTCAGCCAGCAGAGATACTGGAGGAAATGAGTTTAACTGTCTTAAGAAGGACATGTACCAAACCAATGTCTTGGGTTGTCTTATAATGAAGACGTACATATGATAAAGGCTATTATCGTGGATTAGCAAGATGTATCTTTAAGGCTTCATGCTAACTGAAAGGATTTCACTATCAACGACCAAATTATGGGTCATGTATCATATCCGATTTGGCTCGCACTGTATTTAGGTGCTATTCAAAAAGTTCTTTGGAACTTGTGGAAGAGTAAGAGTTGAGACTCGTATGGTATGACGTTGGGACTTTTGATGTTCCTGTGTCCATAATAATTCTACATTTCATTATCAGCAGGGAAGACTTCGGCGAAGGCTACATGGTGCTTCGTGGGTGTGAGAATCACAGTATGTCTTAAGCTGTCGTGGTAAAGAATGTTCGATACATAGAGCGGTAATATGCTTGGTTGTATTGGGATGAGTTCATACCCTATGGTGTTAGAGTGCTAATATAGCACAGGTGGTTATATTCGTTGGATCAAGTGAGTTGCAGTTGAATAATAGTAAATGACTTGAGAGAATGGTTATAATGTGTTCGAGAGTCGTGTAATAGTGGCTTTGGGCTAAGTGGGAGAGTCCCACCGCTTAAGATTGGGTCGCATGGTTAATTACCTATGTGAATTATGGATACCAGCGTATTATTGTGTTATTGCAGCCACGGGAAAAGGACCATGTGTGGCAATTTGAGTATATGTATTGTTGAATGCATGTTATGTTTAGCCTTACTGGCTCATGTTCAAACTTGAGGGAAAATTCATGATTTATGCCTCGTATAGGTGCAGGCTTCGCGGGAAGTGATTCCGCTGGGTGCTTTATCGAGAGGGTATTCATATGTTATAAAGAAATTCGGTAGAGTTGGTTGCGTACTGGGGCAAGTTAGAACCGGATGGTTCTCAATAGTGGTCCTAGTGAATTCAAGAGGTAAAGTGTGGTGCCTGATAATTCTGAGTCTATAAGTACAGTTGAGGCTCAAGCTTTTGAAGCAACTTATGAAGAAAAGCACAAAACGATCTATGATGTTTTGACTTGTGGTGTAGTATTTGAGAGACATGAAATGGTCGTCGTTCTTGAGATAGCATGGCCTCGTGATTTAAGGTCACTCGGGGTAAGTGCGGTTGGAATAAGTTAGGTATTGAAGGAAGATATTAACATTTCTAAGGCAATCAAGGATAACCTGGAAGGAAGTAGATTGATCGGCCATAGTTGAGTTGGCGTATTGGTGTCAATGATCGATTCATGCAACGTGATCGAATTATGCATGTGATTTGTGACGGTGCATTTGAGACTTGTCGGCCGCAGTGATTGATGTAATTTTGAAGTATTCTTCTGTTAAGGGCCTGTTATGAGTAGGCGGATCTCGGAAAGGGTTATGGTGGCTTGGACCACTACTTAGAGATTGGCATATTCAACGGTTATGAGAACTCACTGTGTGTTGCTATAGTTCTCCTAAAATGAGTTAAATGGAAGGTCTTATGTGATGAAGTATTAGCCTATCGTCAGTTCTAGAGCTATGATGGAAATTGTGTCTATCGTATATCGGCACGTGGGGTGCAGCGAGTAGTATGAAATTTGAAGTAAGGACCAAGGTCACAGTTTGGTCAATGAATGTGATATAAAGAGCTCGGATGAGCAGGGAAAGAGTGTCGGTGTTTTGAGTAAGATGGGTATTAGCATCGGTATCATTTGAGGTCGGTGTTCTATGAGAAAGGCTTTGCATCCCGGTTAGGGACTCCTGATCGCTTTTCAGTGTTAGTGCAGCCGGTGGGCTGAATGTGCAGGTCCGTCTAATTATTCGGAAGATGGTGGGAGCTTGACCCACAAGAAGATTGTATAGGTGTGACTTGTAGTCACTTGATTGGTTAGAAATTTAAACCAAGTATGAGGAGTTCGGTGATATCATCCATTTGAGAACTTATGCCTGGAGGGCACTCTGCTTATTGGGTTATAGACCTGTGAAATACTATTGACTTATCTTGGCACGACCATGATAGACTTAAGGTCGGTGGATAGATTTAAATGTGGAAGTGAGCCTTGCGTCAGGCCGGTTATGTTTCTTCCAGCAATGCGCCCTTTATGGAGGGATAGTCGCGGTCTTATTTCGCGGTTGGTTAATTCATGTAAGATATATTGTGCCGTATGAGTGTGAGACGGCTTGGTAAGTTCCTTATGTGTTGGGGTTCCGCTCAGCGGTGATGTTATAGGAGCATGATGGCTCTTGAGACTCAGATCTTATATCGCACCTCAGTTGTGCTTGAGTTGTAGCCTATAGCGCCATATGTTTCATTGTGTCCGATATCATGCACCTTAGTGTGCTTATGATCGATAGTCAGTATTTTGATGTGACGAACTATTCAGCTCGACATATAACTCCTTGTGTGAGTTTTATATTGTTGGGATCGGGTGGCACGCCGCCATGGTTATATTGTTGGGATCGGGTGGCACGCCGCCATGGTTATATTGTTGGGATCGGGTGGCACGCCGCCATGGTTATATTGTTGGGATCGGGTGGCACGCCGCCATGGGCATATTGTTGGGATCGGGTTGCACGCCGCAACAATGTGGTGTCTATTTCGGTGTCTATAATTGCTTTTATGTGTTATGTTTCCTATTTTCTGAGGAGGCCCATGTTTATGTGAGAGCTGAATAATTCTCTCTAGTTTTCGCCTTCCTTTGTATCACGTACGTATTAGTGGATTAGTAGCACATTGTGTCATCTTGTGGGACTTTTGATTATGTCCGATGTGGCTTATCGCCTGAGCAGTTCGTACTGGGTGAGATGAGATTATGTGATTTGGGGTCAGTGCAAATTGATTATATGAAGTATACTATAGAGGAAATGATCATCCTCTGGTTTAGGACAGGGTAATGGGTCTTGTCGGGAGTATGGACCAATGAATTGTTGATTCAGTAGTTGGTTATGGATATCAACACATCTCTTCCATCGTGTCGGTATTGTAAAGGTTGGAACGAGACCTATGTAGATCATGAGGTGTGATGGGAGCATCTGATTCGTTGAATTTTTGGCTAATTTGATCATAAAAATATTATTGTGGTCTTGTGGATTTTGAGTTGCAAGGTAAGAATCCAGCAAGGTTATGTAGTCATGTTTGAGGACGGCGTTTGAGGAATATTGAGTGATCTCTTGATGAAAACAAGCCTGACATAGAATTTCGGATGTTGGAATTAGGCTCTAAGACTTAATTGTTGAACAAGAGGGAATATCTTCAGGTTATATCAGGCTAATGTGCCCAGCTGAGTCCTAGATCTATTGGCCCTTTTGAGATTTTGAGGCATGTTGGGGAGGTTGCTTATGAGTTGGCCTTACCTCCCAGCCTAGCCGGAGTCCATCCCGTATTTCATGTCTCCATGCTCCGGAGATACCATGGTGACCCGTCGCATGTGTTGGATTTCACTTCTGTTCAGCTAGACAAGGATCCGTCTTATGTTGAGGAGCCGGTAGCCATTCTAGACAGGCAGGTCAGAAAGCTAAGGTCAAAGAACATCGCTTTGGTAAAGGTTCAGGCGGGGCCAGCCGGTCGAGGAGGCGACTTGGGAGACTGAGCAGGATATGCGTAGCCAGTACCCTCATCTTTTCACTACTCCGGGTATGTTTTCTATGCCCGTTCGAGGACGAACGAATCTTTTAAGTGTGGGAAGATGTAACGACCCGGCCGGTCGTTTTAGAAAATTACGCCCCAATCCCCAATTTAACTGTTCCCCTAACTTCATTTATGCTATTGTGGTTTGCCGGGAGAGTCGGTTCTGAAATTTGGAGTATTTTGGGACACTTAGTCCCTAAATGAGAGCTTTAAAGTTAGAAAATGGCCCGTAGCCGGAACGGTGTTAAGACGACCTCGGAACGGAAATCCGATGGTTCCATTAGCTCTGTTAGGTGATTTTGGGGTTGGGAGCGCGTTCGGAAAGTATTTTGGAGGTTCGTAGCTCAATTAGGCTTGAAATGCCGAAGTTTGAAATTTTGGTGAATCCGAACGATAGGTGAGATTTTGATCCGGGGGTCGGAATGGAATTCCGACAATTTCTGTAGCTTCGTTATGTGATTTTGGATATGTCCGCAAATTTTCAGGTCATTCGGACGTCGTTTGGTCGGGTTTTAGATCGAATGTGCAATTCGGAAAGTTTTAAGAAATTTAGGCTCGAATCCGTTGTAAATTGATAATTTTTGTGTTTATGGACGTGTTTGGATGATTGGAACAAGTTTGAATAAGGTTATAGGAAGTGTTGGTGTTTTTGGTTGAGGTCCCGGGGGCCTCGGGTGAGTTTCGGGGTGGTTTCGGACCATTTCTAGGCCATTTTTCACTGCTGGTTTTTGGCTACAGCAGTGCTCTACGCGATCGCGGGGTATTGGTCGCGATCGCGGTGAGTAAAATCTGAGGAATGAACTAATGAATCGCGATCGCGTAGATGGCTTCGCGATCGCGAAGAAGAAATTTCTGTCGCGCAGTCCCTACTTTGGAAGATCATATCTTTTTATCTAAAAGGAATTTTGAGGTGATTCAAAAACGAAAGTTGTAGCTCATCGTGTCTAGTTTTCAGAAAGCTAAAGAACTCCTCATTTGGAAATATATAGAAAAAGTTATGTACGTTACACTCTATGCTGTCCGAGAAGTATATCTAAAACCCATAAATGGATTTGGAAGCTTGTATCTAGAAATGTATAAGGATTCAGGAAATGATCAAAACATGAAAGTTATAGCCCTATGTGTCTAGTTTCCAGAACATCAAACCATTCGTCATTTGGAGTTGTGTGTAAAGAGTTATGACCATTTTACTGAAGCCTGTCCGGAGGAACTGGAAGCTGTTCACCGCGATCGCGAGGCATTTTCCGCGATCGCGAAGGGTAATTTTTGGCCAAGAATTTGTTCTCCGCGATCGCGAAGCATTTCCCGCGATCGCAGTGAACAAAATACCTGGGCAGAATGTTTAAAAACATTTCATCCGCGAACCAAACCCATTTTTCCACCATTTTTGGTCATTCTTGAGAGCTTTTGGACGAGAATTGAAGGGGTTTTGACAAGAAGTGATTAGAGGTAAGTCCTATGAACTAAATACATGATTTTATTGAAGAATCATCCTTGAAATTTATGAAAACATAGCAAAATTGTAAGAAATTAGGGCTTGGAGCAAAAACTTTAAATTTGGGATTTGAAGGGCCATTTGTGGTCCGATTTGGGAGATTTTTATATGGTTAGACTCGTGAGAGTACGAGGGTTCTGAAAACGTAAAAATATTTCAATTCCGAGCCGATGGATTCAGGGGTATTTTGGTCATTTCACCCACTTTCGCGCCGTAGCTGTAATTTTATCATTGTAGTTAGTTACTTGCGATGTTATTTATACTGTGTAATTGGTTTGACTAGATTCGGGCCACTCGGAGTCGGATATTCGCGGCAAGAGGGTTGTCTCTTAGCGTTTTTGTACCGGAATCGAGGTAAGTGGCTTGTCTAACCTCGTGTGGGGGAACCTTTACCCCTAGGAAATTATGTGATAGTTTAAATGCCTTGTACGCGAGGTGACGGGCGTGTACATGCGCTGGTTGTTGTAACTCACTTTACTTGAATTGTTCAATTCGTGATATTCCTGTTCTTAATTTATTAAATTGTGACATTTACCTGGTATTCGTTAGGGAAGCATGATTAGGTAGGATTTATCTGTCTAATTGCCTAATTGTCCTACTTGAACTTCTTGATAATTGTTGGCACTAGTCCTCGGTGTAGTTGTAGTTAAGCATATTATATTTTCCATGTGCGTTTTCTTTATTTGTTGTGTTGGTGGACTGCGGGTTCAATTCCCGGAGATCCCAGGGCTGTGGGTTCGATTCCCAGAGACCCGGATTTGCTATTTGTTTGTGGACTGCGGGTTCAATTCCCGGAGATCCCAGGGCTGTGGGTTCGATTCCCGGAGACCCGGAGTGATATTGTTGTGGACTGCGGGTTCGATTCCCGGAGATCCTGAGTTAATGAGATATGGACTGCGGGTTCGATTCCCGGAGATCCTGAGATTTATTGAGATGTGGACTGCGGGTTCGATTCCCGGAGATCCTGAGATTTACTGAGACATGGGCTGCGGGTTCGATTCCTGGAGACCCGTGGGTACTATCAATGGGACTGTGGGTTCAATTCTCACAGGTCCTGGACTTGTTTTATTGAGTTGGTTACTTGTTGTTATCTTAATTGTAGACGGTTGCGGTAATCATTTTATTGTTGCTATTTCGGAATTATTATCATTTAAACTGCTTATTATTGCTATTTCCATCATATTATTGTTTTTCTCAGTAGGGCCCTGACCTTCCTCGCCACTACTCCATCGAGGTTAGGCTTGGCACTTACTGAGTACCGCCGTGGTGTACTCATGCTACTCTTCTGCACACTTTTGTTGTGCAGATCCAGGTACATCAGGACAGACTCATATTAGGTAATTCAGCAGCATTTTGGGAGATCTCGAGGTATGATCTGCTACGTCCGCGGATCCGGAGGCCTTCCTTCTATTCTGATAGTATTAGTAGATGTTTTCTCTCATGTCTTTGTTAGATACTCTTCACACATAGAGCCACAGTTGTATTCTCTCTTTTAGTCTGTGTTACTCGTGGGATTCCTGGTCTTGGTGGTGTTTATACAGTGTGTTTGACGGGTGTATGTGCCAAGCGGCACAAATTACATTCTTATTTATATCGTTTTCCGCTATTTCTTATTTAATGTTCATAAACTTGTATATTCCGCAACGTGTTAGGCTTACCTAGTCGTGGGGACTGGGTGCCGTCATGACATGTTCACGATTGGTGAACTAGGGTCGTGACAGTGGTGGAGAGCGTGACAGGTGATAAGGGTTGGTTTCTTGTAGTTTGAAGAAAGGGGGAGTGGGATCTGTGAAGAAGAAGACGGAATTTAAAGGGCCAATTTGCAGTAAAATACTGCGAAATAACATTTCGTAGTATAATATTGTGAAATACGTACTTTTGTATTTTTTTTTAAATTTTAAAAATGTATTTTTTGTTAAATTAGTCATTATTTAGGTTTCGGACTCACATATGTCCTGTATTTCCTTCTCCGGAAGAAAAGAAGTATTGTACAACACTCATATGGGTCTGAAATGTCATCTGATGCTATGGTACTCTGCGTACTTACATGTTTGAGTGCTGCAGGTAAAATTTTATGGGAAAATTTCACTCTAGAACAATTGAACTTCATGCTTTTCAATTTTATAGCCTATATTTCAATTTACAATCAACAAACCCAAAAATAATATGCTAAGATTTAACATCCAACTCTAATAGGTTCTCAGAATCACTATTTAACTTTTAAAATAGATTCCTCAAACTTTTAAATTAATTTTCGAATAGTAATTGTGACTCTACTATTAATTTAACAAACCAAATTCATTTGGGTGGTGAAAATTAGATTTTTAACAAGCTTAAATATGTGGGTTTAAATTTCGATTTTGATTTTATGAGAAATTTGGAGTGGGTGTCATTTAGACTTGTTAGAAATAGTAAAAGGAGGTTGTATATAAAATTTGAAGTCATTTAATGGAGATTTGGACTGGTTTTGAACAAAAATTACTACTGAAAATCGTGAAAGAAGTTCGTCTACAGGCGCTTGTATAAAGATGTATAAAAGTGTATAACAGTGTATAATGTGTGTTTATACACACATATACACTATTATACAAGATTATACATAATTATATAAAAATCTGACTCCGTCTTCTTCCTTGCGTTTTTTCTGAAATTTAACTTAAATCTTGCCCAAATCTACTCCAAATCACTTCCAATTTAAATTTTGAACTCTTTTTGATATTTTCAATCAATTGGAACAACATCCAATCCAAACAACTAACAAATTAAAAAAAATAAAATTCAAAAACCAAAACTTTGAATGGTCTTCAATGGTGGACTTCTACTCTTCAATTTTCTTGTATTGCAAGCATGTGACATAAGAGGATAAGCAAAAAATACACGGCCACTTGAATCATATGTAGAAGATGTGAGAAATAAAAAAGAGAAAGCAATGGTTGTGAGAACAAAGAATTAGCTCCATAGGTTTTAGAAGCAATGGTTGTAAGAACACAAATTTTGAATTTGCAAGTGCTTTCAAAATATGTACAATATGGGCTAGGTGGTGTAAACTTAAAAATATGGGTCATTTTTTGTTATTGTGTGAAGTCATGTGTATTTTCTTGTAATTCTTTCAAATTTTATTTAGCCATGTTGTAATTTTTAGTAAACCACACAATAAATTAACGATAATTACTTGGACATGTACATTGGTTTCCCTTCAATACCAAAATAACTCAACTTATGACTGTAGAAAGCTCAAATTAACAGAAACATAATATATTAGTTAATTGTACCAGCTTATACCATTCCTATATTTGCCTTGCTTTCAAGCATCTTCCTTTGTGAAAGTAACTTTTTTTCATAAGATTTAAATCTACATCAAAAGAAATTAATGAAGTATCAAGTTTATAGTATATTTTATTTACTTTCTAATTATCAATTTTTTTCCCAGTTATAATTTATAGTCTCTGTTTTTACGTTGCTGGAAATAAAAAATTTAATTTAAAATATTGAGAAAACTTTATTCAAAGTAAGGAAAACAAATTATAAAATTAACTTGGTGTATCACTTCTTCCTTGTTTGATTTATAAAAGCAGTACTTGTAATGTAAGTTATAATATTTAAACGTCAGTTTTGTCAAGTTTAAAAAAAAACACAAAAATCCCTCTTTTTCTCAACTGCTATGCGTTTTAGGTTATGTTGAGGACTCTTCAACTTGTCAAAAGTAATTCAGTTTCCAACTCCTGCCTGCCTCAACTTAAATCAATCAATTTTATAAGAAGATGCATGTCATACTCCGGACTTAATATAAAGCGGAGGTTCTTTTACATTACTTTATCTTCTAAAATTGTTTTCGCCAAGCCTCTTCAAATTGAGTGTTTTCCATCGAATTCAAAAGATTGACGGGTTGGTAAGAAGCAAATATTAAATTAACGACACGAGTACGAAAGGTTGGGAAAAATTATGTTTTTACGGCACTTTTACATGGAATAACAGAAAAGGTTGCAAGATTCAATCGAATATGCATACATAAGCAGCAACAGGCTAAGTTTTGCTGGAACGCTATGAAAATTCTTCATTATATACTTCATGATTAAAACTGCACTTCTTTAAATAAAATTTTACAAAAATTCCATGTCTTACTAAATCTTTTTCTTCTACTCTTTCTTCACTTTTTTACATGTATTAGATGCTGAAATTTAAGTACAAGTGTAAAAAGTATTTGGCCTATATATCATAACAACTTTATGATCCGTACATGCACCATATTAATATCTACCAGGGTGTATATCGTCTTTCTTATGAATATGCATTATTCGATATATCATTCCATACATTTAAGATATAAAATGACATATTTGTTTTTAAATTTTTATTATGTTTATCCATCCCATACATCTTATGCATTTTTTAAAATTTACACCATTTACAATTTTTAAATACTTCTGATGATTAGTCGTACAGGTTTATCGTATTTATAAGTCGCTTTTAAACCTTCTTCATTCGGTTGCAAGTATAAGTTTTATGAACAATTCTAATCAGCATATAAAATCTGATGTGCTAACCTTTAAATATTGTTTCTTAACAGTTTGCGAAGAAGCCGTATATAATTTGTGATACAATTGCGAAAGACTCAAAATTTTTCGGCAAAAATTCTGTTTTTTTTTTTTTTTGTCTTTTTGACATGGAAGACAAGAAAAAAATAGCAAGAAAAAATCGTATTATCATAACGCAGAAGAAAAGAGCCAAATTTTCGTCGAGCGGTAAGAAACCTTTGACATAATATATATTAGAAGTAATATTGCAGTTCATAAAACAATTTGACGTAACTTCGGTCTCTTCCTAAATTTATTTGTACTACTAGTTTTGTAGTTTAATATACACGTTAGATGGTTAAGCTAAAAATAAATTTCTTAAATATATATCGTTACAACTTTTTGATCCGTACTCGGGCGATATTTGGTATTATTATGTATCGTCTTTATTTTAGTTCGTATACTTTATTATTTATGTATTTTCGGTTTGGTAACTTTTGCTTTGAATAATAAATTTAAAATTTATTATCCCATATCTTTTATCATTTTTAATATTTCTACACATCCCACACATCGTTTGCAATTTTAAAATATTACAATATTTGTAGTTGTAGCTACTTTTGATTAATAGAAATGCAGGTTTATCGTCTTTATTAGTGGTTGTTATACCTCCTTAAATCAGTTGTAATTAAATAAAAATCAGTATTATAATAAGCATGTAAAATCTTATGTACTACCCTTTAAACATACATACATTATTTTAATATCTTTGTTATCATAGTTTTCTTACCTTTTCTCAGTTATAAAAGTTAGATCTTTTTAAATTTTATGCTTTACAGATGTTATCCATTCTACTACTATCAGACAGAATGCTCTACAGAAAGGAAAAACGGAACAATCATTAATGGACATAACAAATAGTGTCAATTCACCTCAATTATGCGGTGGAGACATAAAGATATGTGAACGAGTTTCAGCATCTCAATCTCAACAACATCCAAATTCAACGCAAGAATAAAATTTGCGATATGATTATTTGCCTTCAAAATTGCAAAGCGATCATCTTTGAGTTGCCATTATTACAAGGTAAATATTTATGTAAATTTTGTAATATCTTAATGTAACGACCCGACCCGTCGTTACGGGAGTTATCGCCCCGTTTTCTTCATTTTATACTTTAATATGATCATTTATATGTGTTTGGAGAGTTAGAAGCAAATCGGGTGGAATATAGATAGAAATGAGGCAATAAACCTCTTTATGAGAAGAATAGTTTGAAAAAGTCAACTGAATGTTGACCGATGATTTAGAAAGCTCGTAATGGATTTCTGATGATTCGACTAGTTTTAAGGATGATTTATGACTTAGGAGAGCAATCAAAATCGAATTTGGAGGTCCGGTGTAGATTTAGGCCTGAATTGGATAAGGTTGAATTTTGGCGATGTCCGAACGGTAGGTGAGATTTTGATCCGGGGCTCGGAATAAAATTATGAGAGTTTCAGTAGCTCCGTTAGGTGATTTTGGATATGCGTGCAAAATTTCAGGTCATTCGGAGATGTTTAGGTCGGGTTTTAGATCAAATATTAGTTTCGGAAGTTTTAATGAAATTTAGGCTTTAATCCGTGAGAAATTGATGATTTTGATGTTTATGATGGTGTTTTTATGTTGCGAGCAAGTTTGAATAAAGTAATGCGTTGTATTTGTGCTTTTGGTTGAGGTCTCGGGGGAATCGGGATGATTTCGGATGCCCAACGGGCAAGTTTTGAACATATTAATGCAGAAGAAAATTGCAGACTGTTTTGTTCTATGCGATCGCATAGATAGGTCTGCGATCGCATACAAGGAGCTAAAGGGGGTGGAAATTCACTCTATGTGATCGCGTGAAGGGGTGTGCGATCGCATAGGTTGATGAAAGGATACAGTGCGATCGCGTAGTGTAGGGGAGCAAAGATATGCGATCGCATGGGGAGTTCTGCGATCGCAGAGAAGAAACTTGTGGCCCTGGGAGATTCCTCTACGCGACCGCATAGAGGTATTGCGATCGCATAGAAGGGAAAAATGGCCGGAAATTTTACTCTATGCGATCACATAGGGGCATTGCAATCGCATAGAATGAGGCGTCTGAGCAGAACAGTTTAAGTTAATTTCATACGCGGCCCTAATCATATTTTCACTATTTTCACTTCGTCTAGAGAGGGTTTTGGGAGCTTTGAAGAGAGAAATCAACGGGTAATCATTGGAGGTAAGTTTCTTGACTCAAAAACACGATTTTATGCTAGAATCAACACCAAAATTCATGAAATTGGGTAGAATTTGTGAAGAATTAGGGCCTAAACTATGAAAACAAGTTTTTGGGTTTTGAAAGGCCATTCGAACTCCGATTTCGATAAACTTTATATGCATGGACTCGTGGCGAGACGAGTAATCCGTTGGTATGAATTTCGGAATTTTTCGAGAAGTGGGCCGAGGGCTCGGGTTTTACCAACTTCGTGTTTTATTGTGTTTTTCAAATAAATTTGATTGGGTTCTGTTTCTTTGACCCATATTGATGTAATTGCTGTGGTTTTGACTATATTCGACGCACGAGGAGACAAATTCGAAGGGAAAAGGTATCTGGAACGAGTCTACAGCCGGCTAGAGGTGAGTAGTTAGTGTATATGGTAGCCTGAGGGTTCCAAACCCCGGCTTAGTACATTGTGACGCTATTAGGGCGTGGCTCGCAGCCCATGGCAGGTGCAAGATTGGTTATGACTGGGGATTGAGACTTGGTCCATCCCGAATATGAATAATAATATATTGGCGGTTGAAACGCACACTGTGTTAGATATATTTGTTGGCTATAAGCCATGTTTGGGGCCTTGTGTCGACCTGTAGTATCCCTAGGGGATAGATATATATGTAATAGCTTGGTTTGCATAATCACTGATCTCAGTCCGGGTTTGAAATCACTATTATGAAATGCTAGGTCACCTGTTCTTGGAAAATTAAATAAAATTAAAGTAATTTTCATTGTTAATGAACTGAAACCTGGAAATAAATAATTTGAACTGTTGTGTGACTCATATGCATGTTGTGGACTGAGGATGCATCGGGCTGCACGCTGCAGCAGATGATATGAATATTGCGCTTGGGCTGAAGGAGCCCCTCCGGAGTCTGTACACACCCCCAGTGAGCGCCGTCGACGTTAAACGGATCGGGCTACGCGTCGTAGCGGTCATGTGCATTGCATTGCATTTTTATTTGTAAATTATCTGTGCTAATTGTGATTTGCTATTGTTGTTAGTTCGTGGTAGGTATCGGACTATAGTTTAGCTTTGCTCTGTGGTATTCTGTGGATTTCATGCTTTTAGCTATTATTATATACTTTTTACTCACTGAGTACTTAATACTCACCCCTACTCCCTGCACCTTTGTGTGCAGATTCAGGTACACAGGAGGGTTAGACGAGCACTCCAACCTTTATCAGAGTTTATCCGAGTTGCTGAGGTAGCTGCCGGCGTTCGCAGAACCTAACTTCTCTTCTCATTTCAACTATTATTTTATGTTCCAGACTTGAGTATTTTATTCAGTATTCTATTACTATTCAGTTTTGTTTAGAGGCTCTAGACTCGTGACCCCAGATCTTTTGGGAGTTTTATTTCGATATTCGCACTTCTAAGTATTTATTCTTACTATTATTATTGGAGTATTTATTGACTCATATATTCTCTTGAATTTGCCTTTTGGTGCTGGTCTTTAACTGTGGAAACAGTTGTTGGTCTGGCTTGCCTAGCTTTAAGGTTGGGCGCCATCACGATCGGATTTGGGTCACTAGGCCTCGCGAGTCATGATCCAGTTCAGTAGGCTCTCACGGATCGGTATGTAGACGTCTGTATCTATCCTCGGGAGGCTACAAAACATTAGGAAACACTTCACTTTCTTAGATTCATATCATGCGGTTTGTGTTATCGTGAAACTAAATATTTCCGTATTCTATTCTCTCGCAGATGGCGAGAACACGTGCTAGCGGTGGCGGACGACCACCAGTGGCACACAGAGGCCGTGGTCTTGGCAGAGGTAGGGCAGTAGTGAGAGCACCTGCTGACCCACCAGCTGACCAGACCTAGGGTCAGATCCCAACACCAGTGGACCGGGTTCAAGCCCAGGTCCCAGCTGCAAGCATCTCAGCAGCTTAGGTTCAGGCACCGGCAGTGTCTATTGAGATACCAGGTCTTCAGGAGACCTTAGCACAGATCCTATCAGTGTGTACTTGCTTAGCTCGGGTGGTTGCGGCCTCTACTACAACAGCTTCTTCACAGGTAGGGGGAAATTAGACCCCTATTTCTCGCATACCAGAGCCGGTAGTTCAGGGTTTACAAGCACCCGAGGCAGCTCCAACTCAGCCAGTTCAGCCGGCTACACTAGTCGCACCAGCCCCAGCTCATGTGGTTCCAGCTATGCCTGATGACGAGCAACGTCGGTTGGAGAGGTACGGGAGGCTACATCCTCCGGCGTTCAGCGGTGTTGAGGGCGAGGATGCCCAGGTTTTTTTGGATAAGTGCTAGTGTATTGGGATCGGTTGTGTATTGATGCAGGATGGTAGAGTCATTGCATATGTTTCTCGTCAGTTAAAGCCCCATGAGAATAACTAACCTGTTCACGACTTAGAGTTAGCTGCTATTATTTATGCCTTGAAGATTTGGAGGCATTACTTGTATGGTGTATCTTGTGACGTATATACGGACCACCGTAGCCTTCAACATTTGTTTAAGCAGAAAGGCCTCAATTTGAGGCAGTGGAGATGGCTAGTTGCTTAAAGACTATGATATTACTATCTTGTATCATCCCGGGAAGGCCAATGTAGTGGCCGATGCTTTAAGCCGGAAGGCTATTAGTATGGGCAGCTTGGCGTACATTCCAGTTGGGGAGAGGCCCCTTGCAGTTGATGTTCAGGCGTTAGCTAATCAGATGGTGAGGCTGGATATTTTTGAGCCGAGTCGGGCGATGGCTTGCGTGGTATCTCGGTCTTCCTTATATGACCGTATTCGAGAGCGCCAATATGATGATCCATACTTGCTTGTCCTTAAGGACAGAGTTCAGCATGATGATGCCAGAGATGTCACTATTGATAGTGATGGTGTATTGCGGATGCGGGGCCGGATATGCGTGCCCAATGTTGATGGCCTTCGTGAGTTGATATTGGAGGAAGCCCACAACTCGCGGTATTCTATTCATCCAGGTTTCGCAAAGATGTATCAGGATTTGAGACAGCATTACTGGTGGAGAAAGATGAAGAAAGATATTGTGAATCATGTAGCACGGTGCCTAAACTGTCAGCAGGTCAAGTATGAGCATCAGAGGCCTGGTGGTGTGTTCCAGCATATTGATATTCCCGAGTGGAAGTGGGAAAGGATCACTATGGACTTTGTTAGTGGACTCCCTCGGACAGCGAGGAAGTTTGACTCAGTTTGGGTGGTTGTGGATAGGCTGACCAAGTCAGCTCATTTCATTCATGTATGTACTACATATTCCTCAAAGTATTTAGCAGAGAAATTCATCCGCGAGATTGTGAGATTGCATGGAGTTCCCATTTCTATCATATCAGACAGAGGTACCCAGTTCACTTCTCAGTTCTGGAGGACATTTCAGCGAGAATTGGGTTCACAGGTAGAGCCGAGCACAGCATTTTACCCACTGACGGATGGGCGGTCCGAACGTACAATTCAGATACTGGAGGACATGTTGCATGCTTGTGTCATTGATACAG
>JASVEL010005969.1:0-26771 GCA_032618575.1 Nicotiana noctiflora | reverse complement strand
GTTGAACATTTGTTGCGTGTTTTTGAGTCGAGGGCTCGTAGTCTGAGTCATTTTTCAACCGTGGTTGAGTTAATTGGCGAGGGCTCATGGTGTGAGTCTCAGTCCAACTATCGTTGAACATTGTTGATTCAACTGAGGTTGAATTAATTCGGCGGAGGCACATGGCCTGAGCCCCAGTTCAATTGTCGTTGAACATTGTTGATTCAACTGAGGTTGAATCAATTCGGTGAATACACATGGCATGAATCCTAGTTCAACCGTCGTTGAGCGTTTGTTGAATGTTTTGGGTCGAGGGCTCGTAACCCGAGTGTCGATTCAACCGAGGTTGAATTAATTAGGCGAAGGCTCATGGCCTGAATCCTAGTTCAACTGTCGTTGAACATTGTTGATTCTTTTTTGGTCGAGAGCTTGTAGCCCGAGTGTCGATTCAACTGAGGTTGAATAACTTCGTCGAAGGCTCATGGCCTGAGTCCCAGTTCAATCGTAGTTGAACCTTGTTGATTGTTTTTGGCCGAGGGCTCCTAGCCTGAGTGTCGATTCAACTGAGGTTGAATAACTTCGGTGAAGGCTCATGGCCTGAGTCCCAGTTCAACCGTAGTTGAACCTTGTTGATTTTTTTTTTGGTCGAGGGCTCGTAGCCCAAGTGTCGATTCAACTGAGGTTGAATAACTTCGGCGAAGGCTCATGGCATGATTTCCAGTTCAACCGTAGTTGAACCTTGATGATTTTTTTTGGGTCGAGGGCTCGTAGCCCGAGTGTCGATTCAACTGAGGTTGAACTAATTCGGCGAAGGCTCATGGCCTGAGTCCCAGTTCAATCGTAGCTGAACCTTGTTGATTTTTTTGGTCGAGGGCCCGTACCCCGAGTGTCGATTCAATTGAGGTTGAATAACTTCGGCGAAGGCTCATGTCCTGAGTCCCAGTTCAACCGTAGTTGAACCTTGTTGATTTTTTTGGTCGAGGGCTCGTAGCCCGAGTGTCGATTCAACTGAGGTTGAATTAATTTGGCGAAGGCTCATGGCCTGAATCCCAGTTCAACCGTAGCTGAACCTTGTTGATTTTTTTTGGCCGAGGGCTCGTAGCCCAAGTGTCGATTCATCTGAGGTTGAATTACTTCGGCGAAGGCTCATGGCCTGAGTCCCAGTTCAACCGTAGTTGAACCTTGTTGATTTTTTTTGGTTCGAGGGCTCGTAGCCGAGTGTCGATTCAACTAAGGTTGTATTACTTTGGTGAAGGCTCATGGCCTTAGTCCCAGTTCAACCGTAGTTGAACCTTGTTGATATTTTTTTCATCGAGGGCTCGTAGCCCGAGTGTCGATTCAACTGAGGTTGAATTACTTCGCTAAAGGCTCATGGCCTGAGTCCTAGTTCAACAGTAGCTGAACCTTGTTGATTTTTTTTGGCCGAGGGCTCGTAGCCCGAGTGTCGATTCAACTGAGGTTGAACTAATTCGGGGAAGGCTCATGGCCTAAGTTTTAGCGTGTGGTAGAGGTGAATCAGGCTTGCTCTGATCGGGTTATTTTCCCATTTCTCGATGTTTTCCATTTTCTTATGCTTTCAGGAAGAGCTACGCGATCTTGCTAGGAAATTCCCACAGACAGCGCCAAATTGTTTGACTCAAAATATTTGCAAGCATTTATGAATTCAAAACAATCAATGAAAATGAAGGGCCAATCATGGCAAGTCGCAACATATCTGAAATTTAATAAGGGAAAAGATAATGGAAATACTTGTATGGACAACAGACAATATTGGTGATCTTTATTCATGATAATGGATTAATCTGCCTCTCCATGAAGAGGTTCAGATCTTTACAATCATGTTTTGGTAGATCTACCGTTATTCTGTTTTTTGTCTTGGGTTCTCACTCTGTGTTTTACTCTGTATTTCTTAGAGCCCCCATGGGGAGAGAGTGAAACCTCTTTTCTGATGTCTGCCCTTGTATTTATAGACATTTGCTGTACGAGTTGACTTTCATGGAGATCGGGCCCACATTAGGGGGTATTTCGGACATATTCAAAAAGTATCGACCCCGGTCAAGGCTTTGGGCGGATATGGATAGTATTCTCGATTGAGGCAATCTTGGTGCTTGTTATGTTTGTACTAGTCGAAAGCAACGGTCAATCTGATTGATTGTCGCGAGATCGAATTATGACTCATACAGTATGTTAGTGAATGAGATTTATATTATAAACAGTGGTATTGTTTTTTTTTTATATTTATTGTAATTAAACATGTTGTAGCAGGTCACTATAGCTAAGTAACTTGTTATAAATAATTAATTACTAGTATAATTATTTTTTAGCGCAAAAGTTCTTTTATACCTTAGTCAAGGTGTGTCAGTGGTTCGGTTCGACCGGCTATTTTATAAAATTTGTACCATACCAATTTTTGGATTATTCTATTATGTATAACCAAAATTAGACTTTTCGAGACCGTCCCAATCATGTCGATTTCTATTCGGCATCGGTACGGTTCGGTTAATTTTTGATATTTTTTTTAATATCATGTAAAATTTACTAGTAGAAATAGAATGCAATAACATATGTTCTTTTATATGACTTAGCAAAACTCTCTAGATAATTTTATTGTTTAAAGGGTGATGAGTTAAAAAAAATGGCTAGAGTACAGATCTATCAATACAACATCGTTAAAGAAATCAAACAAAAGCAAATAAAATATAAATCACACGAGTTAAAAGATATACCAAGTTGGGACATTAAATATTCAAGATAAATCTAGATTATATGAAAGTAAACATATTCAATACGTGTAGTTTGCTACTCATAATCGCTAGAATACTTTGTGTCTTGCTGATAAAGATACTTGAAATAACTTAGTTTAAGTAGAAGTGGCATAATAGGTTCTATGAATTAGTATTTTGAGTTTAATTACTTGTTGGCTTGTAATAGAATTTAATGCATTATTATTTTTAAACTTACTAATAAATTTATTTTCTACATGTAAAATTTATTTGGTACGATTCGGTATTTTTTCGATTTAATTTTATAAAATAAAAAACTACGCTAATTATCGATGCGATTATAAATTTATATAAAAACCTACGATTTCTTAAAAAAAAAAAAACTAAAAATCGATTCTATGCGATTCGATTTCCGAATATTCATCCTTGTTACAGCCCTAAAGAGATGCATTGACCTTGAATAATTCAACGAATTAGGTGCACTACATTTCATAGGTTAGTTAGGGCAGATTAGAGCTTGAGAAATGCTAAACAGTCGTCAAAAGGTGTCTTTGAGTTGTCTTTTAAGTGTTACTAACACTTAACAGCTAATTTCCGAGTGGCACTAAAGTGCCTCCATAATAATTATACAATTTATTTTTTAATTATGATCCAAAATAAGTGTATAGTTAGGTAATTAAGAAAAAGTTCAATTTATTTTTACTCTTTTAGCCTTATGTGCATATCCCTAAAAGAATTTCTCTCATCACATTAATTTACTAAATAAGGGTAGTTTAGTCATAGTAGATAATTTTGTATAGAATTTAATATTTTTTTAATGTGCGTACTAAAAATAAATTAGACACTTATTATGAACCGGTGAGAGTATTAATTTTTTGGAAAGCAATTCAATAATATTTCTAGCATTTAGCTCATAGGAAAACAATATCTCCGAGTAAATTTTCATGCAAATGGATTTATCACAAGGTCTCAAATCTCTCAAAATGTTCTATTTTCTGAAAGGGTGGGGGTGTTGGTTTTGATCTCGGGGAGAGGCAGCCAGCGGCGAAGCCAGAAATATTTTTAAGGGTGTTCAAATTTTAAAGAAGTAGAAAAAAAAATTACGACAAAGGGTGTTCAATATAGGTTTTATACATTTAAAATCAATATTTTAGTTATATACATAGTGTAATTTTTTGTAATATTTTGGCGAAGGATGGTCAGTTGACCTCCCTTTTTTATATGTGGCTTCGCCCATGGAGGCAGCGGTAGAGCTGCATAGTCAGTTTAAAAGTTTGATTGAATTCTTTCGTCAAAAAATTAAACTGTATATATATTATATTCAAAATTTTCAAGAAAAGCTTCAATTTGCTTATGCGCTTTACCAAATTATTCAAATTTGTCATTCGTAATCTACCCTTCCTGTATAAAAATAAGCTAGATTTTCCCTTATTGAATAACGGCACAAGTTTTTCAACATTTGAGCCTTCCTAACAAGGAAAAAGATTCAAATTTATCCTCAAACTATGCAAATTGATTCAGATTTACTGACTCAGTTTGGCCATGAATTTTTTTTTCCTTTTTTTTAAATCAATATTCGCTATAAAATTTTAATTTTCACATAATTTGAATTCCAAAAATTATTTTTCAAATTTTCACTCAAACACTTATAAAACAAAAACAATCCAAAATTATTTTTGTGTCCAAACAAAATTATAATTTTCAAATACCATTTTCACTTTTACTTTATTTCAGAGTTTCACAATTTTTATATCCAAACACCCACTAAATACTTTCTAAAGTTTCTTGCTTGTCGCTGAACAAAGGTTGGACCATGATAAGGCTGTCATAGATAAAGTATAGAAGCTTAAACGTCTATCTGTCTGCTTTTGGCAGTTATATATGCAAATGCAAGTGGGAAAAAAGGAATGATTTAAGTGAGGGTCAACTTTTGTAAAGGTTCCTTCTGCTTATATAGAAGCAATAATGGGGTTCTTGTGAATGTGTGTGAAAAGTAAATTGACAAATCATGACACTTCATTATTATAATACAGTGTTACACCCTTTTTCTTGTGGAGTCCAAAGACTATAATACCTTCAACCTAATACGTACATAAAGAAAATGTTTTTACACTGTTGCTGTATTTGATTTCAAGTATATGCCATTATCTTATCTGCTTTTATATTCATTATAAAGATTCTAATTGATCTTAATGGACCACATCTCATTTTCCCATGTTTCATCTAATGTCTATTAGATGCTGTAAATTTTTGCCCTCATTGTCAATAACTTATCTACTAGAAGGTAGGATCGTATAATTTGGTAAATACAGGATTATCATATTGAAACCAAAAAATTTGATATTTTGTATTCGATATGATAGTTAGTGTATTGGTCAAAATTTGACTGTCGCAACCGAGTTGATCAATGTTCCGCCTGAATAATCGGGTAGGGAAAAACAATGTAACCCACTCCATATCTCCTACCTGACATCCGACGAGTCGGCAAGGGTGACGCGTAAAGGTATGTCTAAAGTGCATTGAAGACAAGAGCACATGGAGCCCAGCAAAGGCCAAGGGTGCCACTACTATATATAGCAAGGAAAAACTTTCAATATGGGGGTGCCTTTTCTCTCTCCCAATAGCTAAACAACTCTCTCGTAATATTCTTGATAGTGATCTACGAAGCACTAGGAGTTTCCTTATCGATTGATGGGAAACATTGCATTAAATCTCAATAAGATCACCCACCTTCTCTTCATCTTGTGTGTGATTCACACTGTTAGCTCTTTGGTTTAGAAATTATTATGTTTGACTAAGATTTACCCTTTCATCTTTGATTGATTTGCTCTAAAAGATTTCAGTAACTTTTGAGTCAAACAATTTGGCGCCGTATGTGGAAATTTCTTAGTGAAATTTCCTAGTCTCTCCCAGATCAAAGATCAAAATACGATCACTCACCGAAAAGAGCGCAGAGGAAAAATCCAACCCGTGCGAGAAAAAGGAGCAGCGCAGTAGGGAGAGAAGAGCAGAACAAAATTGTCAAGCTCAGAACCTTCATCCCACCAACCATCGACACGTCGAACAAGGCAAGTGATGTTACCCATCAGTTCTTATCCATCGGACCGCCAGACAGGTGGCAAAGAAAGCTTCATTTCAAATCACCTCATAAGAGTTTGACCTCAATCGAACGATGACGAGTTACTATTTCGACAAGTTCGAAATAACACCCTTTAAGGCTAAGAGCCTTTGCAAAAAATAGAAGAGTTCGACCTCGATCGAACGACGACGAGTTACTATTTTAATAAGTTCGAAATAACACCCATAAGGCTAAGGGCCTTCTCCAAAAGGGAAGAGTTCGACCTCGATCAAACAACGACGGGTACCCATATCGACTAGTTCAAAATAACACCCTTTAAGGCAAAGAGCCTTCGCTAGAAAGAGAAGAATTCGACATCGATCGAACGACGATGAGTTACTATTTCAATAAGTTTGAAATTACACCATTTAAGGAAAAGGGCCTTTGCCAAAAAGAGAAGAGTTCGACCTCGGTCAAACGATCAATAAGTTTGAAATAACACCCTTTAAGGCTAAGGGCCTTCGCTAAAAGAAGAAGAGTTCGACCTCGATTAAAAGACAACGGGTTAGTATTTGGACACGTTTGAAATAACACCCTTTAAGGCTAAGGGCCTTTTCCTAAAAGAGAAGAGTTCGACCTCGGTCAAATGACGACGGGTTATTATTTGACAAGTTCAAAATAGCACCCTTTAAGGCTAATGGCCTTCGCCAAAAAGAGAAGAGTTCGACCTCAATCGAATGATGATGGGTTACAATTTCGATAAGTTCAAAATAACACCCTTTCAGGCAAAGCGCCTTCGCCAAAAAGATTAGAGTTCGACCTTGATCGACGACGATGGGTTGCTATTTCGACAAGTTAGAAATAATACCCTTTAAGGCTAAGGGCCTTCACAAAAAAAAGAAGAGTTTGAGCTCGATCGAACGGCGACGGGTTACTATTTCGACAAGTTTGAAATAACACCCTTTAAGGATAAGGGCCTTCGCCAAAAAAAGAAGAGTTCGACCTCGATAGAACGACGACGGGTTACTATTTTGATAAGTTCGAAATAACACCCTTTTAACGCAAAGGGCCTTCGTCAAAAGAGAAGGATTCGTCCCCAATTGCACGACGACGAGTTACTATTGTGACAAGTTTGAAATAACACTCTTTAAGGTTAAGGGCCTTCGCCAAATAGAGAAGAGTTCGACCTCGATCGAACAACGACGGGTTACTATTTTGACAAGTTAGAAATCATACCCTTTAAGTCTAAGGGCCTACGCTAAAAAGAGAATAGTTCAACCTCGGTCGAACGATGATGGGTTACTATTTTGACAAGTCCAAACTAACACCCTTTAAGGCTAAGGCCTTCACCAAAAAGAGAAGAGTTCTACCTCGAACGATGATGGGTTACTATTTTGATAAGTTCGAAATAATACCCTTTAAGACTAAGGGCTTTCACAAAAAAAAAAGAGTACGACCTCGATCGGATGACAACGGGTTACTATTTCGACAAGTTCGAAATAATACCCTTTAAGGCGAAGGGTCTTCTCTAAAAAGAGAAGAGTTCGACCTCGATTGAACGACAATAAGTTACTATTTTGATAAGTTCAAAATAACACCCTTTAAGGCTATGGACCTTCGCCAGATAAGAGTTCGAGCTCGATCGAATGACGACGAGCCTATTTTGACAAGTTAGAAATAACACCCTTTAAGGCTAGGTGTCTTCTCCAAAAAGAGAATATTTCGACCTCGGTCAGACGACAATGGGTTACTGTCACACCTCCTTTTGGCGCGCCCCCTACCCCGGGAGGTAGATGCGCGAGGGAGTTTTTCCAATTTAAGTGACAATATTCGAAAAGGGATTATTCTATTTATTTCAGAGTCGCCACTTGGAATAAATTATGGTGTCCCAAGTCACCAATTCATTTAAATCCCGAATCAAGGAAATTTCGACTTTCCAATGAAGTCTGCGAACCAGAAATTCTAAGTAAGGAATTCTGTTGACCCGAAGGAAGGTGTTAGGCACCCCCGGATCCCGTGGTTCTAGCACGGTCGCTTCAATTATTATAAATGGCTAAAAATTATCTGATTTTTGTACATGTTCACATCATAATGCAATTTAAACCTATTAACCGCTTTTATCCAATTTTAAGAATGATCGCAGCGTTATTAAAACACGTTTCGAGCCACGTCACATTATACCCGTGATTTTGACATATTTTAACATCGTTGAGATTCGAATTTAAATCATATAAATATGCGCCCGAGTTAAGAAAATCAATTTTTTAAATACAAAGCGTACCTCAACTTGTCCTGATTAAAGCATTTCTAAACTGATTCACGAAGGCCGTATAAGATTTAACGGTGGATGGCACGACTTAAAATATCAAAAGAATTTAATTAACCAAGAACAAACGGGGGCCTAAGAGACACCTCAAGCACAACCAAAAAGAAAACACACACGTTGGAATCGGCTAATCAGTACTTATGGGACATTGCAAAAGAATGTCAACGCAATAAGATAATAAATAAACCTGATTCTGGCAAAACAAACTAATACAAGTGAGACCTCTCTAGCACAACTAAGTCCACAGTTTTGGCAACTATATATGCGAATCAAGATCGATAACAAGGAAGTTTCACAATAGTAACTCAAACCCGTTACGAAAATCCTATTCAAATAAACATGGAGGCACTTGTAGCAAAACAGCTAACCTAATGATCTGTAAAACATTGCTTCTGGTTCATCATAACAAAATACAGACGTGGAATTACCGTGAAAGGTTTGTATAACCAAAAACCGCTAATCACCAACTAAAGTCTAAATATCTTCAGGATCAAGTCTATCAATAATGTGCATACAGTTCACTCTATTGAATAACCAATGTGTCACATGCAACAAATTCTGAAATTATAGATGGAATAAAAAAAAAACATGTCTGCATAAGGTAATCTTCCACCCCACGAGAAGCACTCCATTTGACTTAATATTAAATCCCTCTCAACTCACACCTAGGATTAGACTTCCTAAATCAGGTTCGTACGAGGTTTAACTGTTTGCCTAATGGGCAAAGCTAATAAAACATGAACAACAGTAGTTGAATTACACAACAATTATAACAGCAAACTGATTTGTTTCATTCAAAGCACAACCTTGACTTCAATACAATTTTGAGAGTATACCTGGAAGTAAAGAAGAAACAGAAGGGTGATGATTTCAGCAGTAACAACAATAGGGATCAACAGCAACACAGCAAAATTCCAGAAGCTCGGAAACTAGTTTTAAAACCAGTATAGAACTTGACCAAAACCCAGAAATTAAAAGAAGCCACTCCAACAGAATTTGAAGCCAAATGAAACCGAAATAAGCCAAGACAGTCAATCAATTTCCTTAACAGCTTCAACAACCAATATTCCTCTATTCTACCAGTGTGTATCTGTGTGTGTGCTTCTCTCTGTGTTTCCCTATGTGTGTGTTTCTCTCTATGTTTCTCAATGTAAGTGTATGTATTCCAGTGAGTCTCTCTCTATTTTCTCAATGTCTGTCAATGATCTCAAAATGTCTATCTAGTGTTTTGCCCCTGTTCTCCATTTATAGCCTAGAGATCCAAAGTAACAGCCCTACTTTTTTTTAGTTTTAGATCTGTCCAGCCTATGTTGTTTCACCTTTTCTTCACTTTTCAGTTGTATAAGTATGGCTTTTTAATTAAAAATTCTGAAAGGCAGAAATTAATGGCATAACCTGCTGTCCAGCAGGTTCCACTAGTCATTCCATGTGCATTGCACTCTTTGAAACTTGGTTGTTAGTTTCATTTCTGAAACTTATCAGAATTACAACTAATTTCTCCTTAAAATCCTATTAGAATTACAGCTATATCCAAACCAGACTTCCTAATTTAACAACAGAATCAAACGACTAAACAGACCATTTCAATTCGAGCAAAACAAAGCACTGCCCGAGGTTTCACACCACAAATTCTACGAGATTAGACGACGACATTCAATTAACTATAACATGTGTTATTGATAACAAATCAAACCAATAAACAGTGATTCTAAAAATCTCGGTCGAAAAAATGAAACTAAGTATTCGACGACGCTAATCGAAGCGAATACGCATTCGACAACATACGCAATCAAATAAACAATACAGAAGAGTAATTGACCAAATAAAAGGTCTTTGAGAAGAAGTGACAACAGGGACGACCGAAACAAATGAGAAGAATTCAATCAAATACACAAAACAAACAAACACCTAATTGAAATAAACAGGAAAAAGAAATTACCTCAAGAGGAGAAGAAATCGAAACCAAAACAGAATCCGGGCCGTTTCGAGCTTGGACTTGAATTTGGAGTCTAACGGACTCTAATTGAGATGTTTTCAAACGAAAACATCCCAATTAAATTCTATTAGACTTCACTTTCCTTTGAATTTGAAGAAAAATCCTAATTTTGAATTTTAGGGTTCATACGGCCGCTTTTGGGATTTTGGGCTTACGGTTGGATTCGAACAAAACCAAAGGTGATTTGGGTGTGAGGGTGGTCTGGAGGTGCTAGGGTGAGATTTTGGGGCGGTTTGGCATAGATTTGGTTTTAGCTCGAATCTTCAAATGAAGATTCGAGAAGATAGGGAATGATTCGAGGGAAACGGTTTGTGAATTTGTGTTCAGGGTGGTCGGGAGGTTCTACGGTGTTAAAATGGTGGTGTTTGGACCACTGCCGCCGGAGGAGACGATTTCCGGCCGGCGGAGTGCGGCGGGGGACGGCGGCGTCGGCTTTGTCTCTGTAGGAGACGATAAAATGAATGTGAATTAGGGTTTGGGGGGTTTTGGGTAATTAAAATACGAGATTTAATTTTGGCCGTTGGATTAAGGATTCCAACGGCTCAGATCAAAGGGGAGGTGGGTCGGTTCAGGCATGGGGGAGACCGGGTCGGGGTTAAATGGTGATGGGTTTAAAATTGCCCTTTTAATCTCAGCCGTTAGATCACAATGATCAACGGCTAAGATCGAATGGTGGCTTTCAAACGGATGGGTAATTTGTTTGGGCTGGGAATTTTGGGTGCTTTTGGGCCTCAATTTTTATTTTTTTTAAAGCTAGCCCAGTCCGATTTCAACATCTTTTATTTCATTCATTTTTTTTTTAATTTTCTTAAATCATTTCAAACTAAAATTTAAAAATCCTAATCACATTATAAAACAACATTAACTTATCAGATATATTAATTAGTGTCCAATAACGATTGAACATCATAATTAAATACCAAAAATAAATTACAATCAAACAATTGGGTATTTAAATAAAAAACGCAAAAATACACATTTTTTTTTGTTATTTTTTTTTGTCATTTTCGTAAATAAACTTAATTGCCCTAAATTGCAAACATAAATTTTATGTACACATGCAATGTATTTTTGTATTTTTATATTAATTTAAACAAATATAATCACGTATATACAAATGCAAACAAATACCAAAATGACACAAAAATTCACAAAAATACACACCATAAAATAGACAATTTTTGTTTTGATTTTGTGGGAGTAATTCATGTTAGGCAAAATCACGTGCTCACAGCTGCCCCTCTTTGCGCGTAAAGACGAAGGGTTTTTCGTGCAAAGAATAATGAGCAAATACGAGCGATTCTTGCCTGTTCGAGCACTCCGTGTGAAGCATTTTGAAAGAGTTTGACCGAGCCTTTGCTTCGGAGGCCTCCTACATATCCTGGGCTAAACAGGAATCAGGTCAATGTAGTTCGAGAAGTTTTGGTAGCTGGGACTACCGTGGACTGACACTTTGCTGTTACTGTTGCTATCGTTGCTGCTTACCGCTTACTGACCTCCTTATTACACCAAAAGGAAATTAAAGCTTAACTAGCTACGCTATCAAACTATGAGTTACAAGATTCCTATCTATGATTCTCTTGAAAACTTGATCTTGAATCTTAGCTGATTTGCTGTAGACCTCGATCTGAATATTGATGCTCAAAAAGATGTATGTGCTTGTTTATTTCTGTAACATTGAGTGAAACGGAGTCAGCGGAGCTTGTTACTTCAATCATCTTCTGAGCAATCCGCGCCTTTGTTTACTCCAATGTTTGAAATCTTTTCTTTTGGTTCTTTTCTTCTTTTCTCACTCTGGATTGATGTTCCATTTGTAGGTTATCTCGATCCTTGCGTCCCGAGGTCAAACCTATTTAGACAACAAAACAAACAAACGAACGAAATTTTTTCTGCCCCAGTTTTGCTAGGAAAATTTCGTGAGTTAGTTGTGGTACAGAAAGCGATTAAAAGGACTCTTCGGTCTTGGGTAAGAAAATCACAATTTCACAAATAAACGTTCCACGGCTTTCTGGCCGGGATTTTGAAGAAGAGTTTCACGGCTTTCTGGCCGGAATTAAAACAATGTCTAACGGTCTTTTGGCCGTCAGACCCTCGGTTTTTGGCCGGGGTAAAAGTAAATGGCTCCGCTGTTTTCGGACTGGGAGATCCTCGATTTTCTGACCGGAGATAAAAGTTTCACGGCTTTCTGGCCGGGATTCAAACAATGTCTAACGATTTTTTGGCCGTCAAACCCTCGGTTTTTTGGCCGGGGTAAAAGTAAATGGCTCCGCAGTTTTCGACTGGGGAGGTCCTCGATTTTCTGACTGGGGATAAAAGTTTCACGGCTTTCTGGCCGGAATTCCAACAATATCTAACGGTTTTTTGGCTGTCAAATCCTCGGTTTTTTGGCCGGGGTAAAAGTAAATGGCTGCGCAGTTTTCTGACTGGGGAGATCCTCGGTTTTCTGACCGGGGATAAAGTTTCACGGCTTTCTGGCCGGAATTCAAACAATGTCTAACGGTTTTTTGGCCATCAGACCCTCAGTTTTTTGGCCGGGGTTAAAATAAATGGCTCCGCAGTTTTCTGACTGGGAGATCCTCGGTTTTCTGACCGGGGATGAAAGTTTCACGGCTTTCTGGCCGGAATTCAAACAATGTCTAACGGTTTTTTGGCCGTCAGACCCTCGGTTTTTTGGCCGGGGTTAAAGTAAATGGATCCGCAGTTTTCTAACTGGGAGATCCTCGGTTTTCCGACCGGGGATAAAAGTTTCACGGTTTTCTCGCCGGAATTCAAGCAATGTCTAACGGTTTTTTGGCCGCCAGACCCTCGATTTTTTGGCCGGGGTAAAAGTAAATGGCTCCGCAGTTTTCTGACTGGGAGATCCTCGGTTTTCTGACCGGGGATAAAAGTTTCGCGGCTTTCCGGCCGGAATTCAAACAATATCTAACGGTTTTTTGGCCGTCGGATCCTCGGTTTTTTGGCCGGGGTAAAAGTAAATGGCTCCGCAGTTTTTGACTGGGGAGATCCTCGGTTTTCTGACCGGGGATAAAAGTTTCACGGCTTTCTGGCCGGAATTCAAACAATATCTAACGATTTTTTGGCCGTCAGATCCTCGGTTTTTTGGCCGGGGTAAAAGTAAATGGCTCCGCAGTTTTCTGACTCGGGAGATCCTCGGTTTTCTGACCGGGGATAAAAGTTTCACGGCTTTTTGGCCGAAATTCAAACAATATCTAACGGTTTTTTGGCCGTAAGATCCTCGGTTTTTTGGCCGGGGTAAAAGCAAATGGCTCCACAGTTTTCTGACTGGGGAGATCCTCGGTTTTCTGACTGGGGATAAAGTTTCACGGCTTTCTGGCCGGAATTCAAACAATATCTAACGGTTTTTTGGCCGTCAGATCCTCAGTTTTTTGGCCGGGGTAAAAATAAATGGCTCCGCGGTTTTCTGACTGGGAGATCCTCGGTTTTCTGACCGGGATAAAAGTTTCACGGCTTTCTGGCCGGAATTCAAACAATATCTAACGGTTTTTTGGCCGTCAGATCCTCGGTTTTTGGCCGGGGAAAAAGTAAATGGTTCCGCAGTTTTCTGACTGGGAGATCCTCGGTTTTCTGACCGGGGATGAGAGTTTCACGGCTTTCTAGCCGGAAAGACCCTCGGTTTTTCTGACCGGGGTCCAAACAGATATTGGACTGATATGATTTGATTCTTTTTTTTTTTTTGAGTTTTCATTTTCTTTTCTTTTATTCTTCTTTTTGGGCCTTCTTTGAGGCTTTCTTTTTAACAATCAACAAATGCATAAGATAAATCTGTAAAAAGAAACTTACCCTTTTATGTGTTTTCCTCGTTCCAAAGTCATTTCAAAGCTTGCGTATTTCACTTCTTTGAGTTGTACCTTCTTCTTGCACAATTAAACAGACCTGCTTTCAACAAAGAACATTTTATCAGTTGAAAAGTAGTTGACTTTGGGGCCTTGATTATCTTCATTGCTTGATCGTTTCCCCATTTCCATTGAGAAATTTGCTACCAATTGTCTTTGGGGTGACTTCCTTTCAAACTGACCGGGTTCATTCCCGAAATTCCATGAGGATTTTCCGTGTGGGTTCCATCCTTCTACCTTATTCCGTCTCTTCTAAGACTTTAGCCTTTGATTTCTGTTTCCTTTCTAAACTCCTTTTCTTTGGAAATAATCTATCACTACGATCCAATCGTGGATTGTAACAATGCACCACTGAGGCCATTTTTTTCTTTTCTTCTTTACCAGGCGGAGTCCTATAAAACCGGTCCGGTCGCCTTCCTTTGTAATAGTTTCAGAATTAAAATTAAATCGAAAGGGATTCAAAGAAAAAGAATGAACAAAGAATGGAAAAACATATCAAAGATAGAGGAGTCCCTTTCGGGGGAAAAGAAGGACTTATCTGAGGTATATGTTGACTTTAAACAACATGACATGCTTCTTGGACTAGATGCTTGATCGTCACAAACTCCCATTTTCTTATGAACCAAAACGGGTCCATGTTTCCGAGCTAAGGAGCCGTGCCAGGATCTCTCATGGTGAAAACAACCTTTTCGGTTGATAGCGCCCTTTTGCGGGTTTTCGCCAATCAACCTCTCTCATTTCTCTTCTTACCATCGCCAGATAGCACTCTTTGCGAGTTTTTCTCATTTTGTATTTCTCTTCTTCCATTGTCTTATGGTGCCCGAAGGTTTTCACCAATAAGACTCTCTCATTTTATTTCTTTTCATTCTAGGAACTTCGGACCGCGACAATGATGTTTTCACAGCTTCCATTGATCTTGAAAGACCCGTACTCGGTTTGGGTAACGAGAATTGTGGACAAAATTACAACTTTGGAATCATCTTGACGGATCTTACACCGAATCAACAATATCATCTGCCCCAGTTTCATTTTTTTGGGGAAACTGGGATTTTTGGTTTGGTGTGACTGAACCTCAGGGAGAGGTTGCCTATGTATCCTTTCGGAATCAAGTCAGAACGTAGTTCAAGAACTTTATTTTTTATTTTTTATTTTTATTTATTTTCCAAATCCAAAGAGGGTAGCCAAAGAAAGGTAACCGGCTCAAAGGGTTTACAAAAGGGTTGGTAGTGTATGGGTAGTGGGAATAAAAGCCTTCAATCATTTCGACTTGTAAGGACATCATCGAAGCAAATTCAGACATAATACCTTTTCACAGCATCTGCATTCACAGCTGTTTCAGGATCTTTTCCTTCCATGTCTCCCAAGTATAACGCTCCTCTCGGCAGTATTTTTCTGATGATGTATGGTCCTTTCCTATTAGGGGCGAATTTTCCTTTCGCTTCCTGGTGATGTGGAAGAATGCGTCTTAAAACCAACTGACCTACTTCGAAATTTCTCGGTCGTACTTTCTTGTTGTAAGCACGAGCCATTCTTTGTTGGTACAGTTGTCCGTGACAGACTGCAGCCATTCGCTTTTCATCGATCAAAGTTAATTGCTCCAAACGAATCTTAACCCACTCGCTATCCTCAATCTCTGCTTCAACAATCGTACGAAGTGAAGGAATTTCTACCTCTGCCGGTATCACGGCCTCGGTCCCATAGACTAGCAGGTATGGAGTCGCTCCTACCGATGTGCGTACTGTAGTACGGTATCCCAGTAAGATGAACGGTAATTGTTCATGCCATTGTCTAGAGCTTTGGATTGTCTTTCTCAAAATATTTTTAATGTTTTTGTTCGCTGCTTCTACGGCACCATTGGCTTTGGGCCGATAAGGGGTGGAGTTCCTATGCGTTATTTTGAATTGCTCGCATATTTCTTCCATCAAACGACTATTCAGATTCGCAGCATTGTCTGTGATGATAGTTGCAGGTATACAAAAATGACAGATAAGATTTGAGTGTACAAAATCCACCACGACTTTCTTAGTGACTGATTTGAGAGTGACGGCTTCGACCCATTTTGTGAAGTAATCGATAGCCACTAATATGAATCGGTGCCCATTCGAAGCTTTCGGCTCAATCGGGCCGATGACATCCATTCCCCAAGCGACAAATGGCCACGGCGCTGACATAGGATGTAACTCAGTTGGAGGTGCATGAATCAGATCTCCATGTACCTGACATTGATAGCATTTTCGGACAAAACCGAAATAATCTTTCTCCATGGTCATCCAATAATAACCTGCTCGAAGGATTTTCTTGGCTAAGACATACCCATTCATATGAGGTCTGCATACTCCTGCATGTACTTCGTGCATGATTCTTCCTGCTTCTTCGGTATCAACACACCTTAAAAGGTTAAGATCCGGGGTTCTTTTATACATGACCTCGCCGCTCAAAAAGAAACCACCTGCATGTCGCCTAATGGTCCTCTTTTGATCCCCAGTAGCATGTTCGGGGTATTCTTGCGTTTTCAAAAATCTCCTGATATCATAGTACCATGGTTTGACGCTTGGTCCCTCTTCGATTGCATTGCAATAACCGTGGCTTTCCTTGATTTGGATTTCCAAGGGATTGACATGGGCGTTGCCCGGATAAGGTAGCATTGAAGCTAAAGTGGCAAGTGCGTCAGCTAGTTCATTGTGACATCGTGGGATATACCTGAACTCTATCGATGCAAATCGCTTGCCAAGAATATTCACGTGTTGTCGATAAGGGAGGAGTTTAACGTCCCTAGTTTCCCATTCACCTTGAGATTGTTTGATAATTAGATCCGAATCTCCCATGATCAATAAATCTTCGACGCCTTGATAAATTGCCATGTTCATACCCATGATACAAGCTTCATACTCATCCGTATTGTTCGTGCAAAAGAAACGGAGCCTAGCCTTGGCTGGGTAATGCTGGCCAGTAGGAGAGATTAAGATTGCCCCAATCCCTACACCTTTAGCGTTTACCGCCCCATCGAAAAACATTTTCCAAGCATGACTGTCCTCCGAAACAACTTCTGTCGTATTTACCTCTTCATCAGGAAAGTAGGTATTCAATGGTTGATACTCTTCGTCGATCGGGTTCTCGGCCAAGTGGTCTGCCAATGCTTGGGCCTTTATTGCCGTGCGAGTGACATAGACTATGTCAAACTCAGTGAGCAGGATTTGCCACTTTGCCAATCTTCCGGTGGGCATCGGTTTCTGGAATATATACTTCAAAGGATCCAACCGAGTAATGAGGTGAGTCGTATGGGCTTGGAGGTAGTGTCTCAATTTATGAGCGACCCAAGTTAAAGCACAACACGTTCTTTCCAGCAAAGTGTACTTGACCTCGTAACTAGTGAACTTCTTGCTCAGGTAGTAAATCGCCTGCTCTTTCTTCTCTGTTGCATCACGTTGTCCGAGGACACGCCCACAAGAGTTTTCCAAGACTGTTAAATACAAGAAAAGAGGTCTCCCTGGCTCTGGCGGGACCAAGACCGGAGGGTTTGACAAATATTCTTTGATTTTATCAAAAGCTTCTTGACATTCTATTGTCCATTTGATTGTAGCGTCCTTCTTCAACAACTTGAATATGGGTTCACATGTAGAAGTCAATTGAGCGATGAACCTACTGATATAGTTCAGTCGGCCTAGAAGACTCATTACATCTTTCTTTGTTCTGGGAGGAGGTAAATCCTGGATGAATTTTATCTTTGTGGGATCTAATTCAATACCTCTTCTACTGACTATGAAACCCAAAAGTTTACCCGACGGGACTCCAAAAGCGCATTTGGCTGGATTCAACTTCAAATCGAACTTCCGCAACCTCTCGAAGAATTTCCTCAAGTCTCGCACGTGATCGCCCTGAGTTCTGGATTTGATGATCACATCGTCCACGTACACCTCTATTTCCTGGTGCATCATGTCGTGGAAAATGGCGGTCATAGCTCTCATGTATGTTGCTCCCGCGTTTTTCAAACCGAATGGCATGACTCTGTAACAGTAAGTCCCCCAAGGTGTGGTAAAAGCAGTCTTCTCGGCGTCCTCTTCATCCATCAACACTTGATGATATCCCGCATAACAATCCACAAACGACTGTATCTCATGTTTGGCACAATTATCAACAAGGATGTGGATGTTCGGTAAAGGAAAGTTATCTTTAGGACTCGCTTTATTCAAATCTCGGTAGTCAACACACACTCGAGTTTTTCCGTCCTTCTTTGGCACGGGCACAACATTAGCCAACCACGTGGTGTATTGTACCACTCGAATTACCCCGGTTTTCAACTGCTTAGTGATTTCTTCTTTGATTTTATCACTGATGTCAGTCTAGAAATTTCTTTGCTTCTGTTGCACTGGCGACAGTCAGGGTAGATTGGTAATTTGTGCACCACTAGATTAGCTCCCAATCCTGGCATGTCGTCGTAAGACCAAGCAAACACGTCTTTAAATTCAAACAAGAGTTGGATTATTGCATCTCGTGTTTTCTCATCCGTGTGGATGCTTATCTTGGTCTCTCGGACCTCTTCATCAGTTCCCAAATTAACCGGTTCGGTGTCATTCAAGTTTGGCTTAGGTTTATTCTCGAAATGTTTCAATTCTCGATTTATTTCCCTAAAAGCCTCGTCTTCATCGTATTCCGGTTCTTGGTTTATTATTTCCAGATTAGGTGGCATGTTCGGATTTGAGCATGAGTTCCGCAAGCATGTCATGTTATTTAAAACCGCATTATTAGGACTGAAAAGGAAGAATAAATAACAAAATTAGAAAGAGTGCAAAAATGAGGAAATATTTATTTTATTTTCTTGGAATTTTCTGAAAACAAACAAAATTACATTGGGGAAACCAAAATACAAGAAAACAACGAAAACATCCAAGCTACGTCCTGAAGTAACTTGTGATGAAGGAAAAACGACAGGACAGATCTACCAGAACTCCCGTCTGATTGGGAAGGGTGTGGCTTTCCAATTTTGCAATTTAGCTTCAGGGCCCACATACAGCACCTCAGCGGTGCTTGTTCCTTCTCCCGATTGGACCATATTAACATCATAGAGCATTTGCCTCATGGCCCCACATATTTCTTCAATTTCCTCCGTTGTGAAGACCTCGTCTTCTTCTTCTTCACTGTACCTTGGTCGGACAAAAGTTTGGTACAGATGTGGCAATGGTTGCGGCAGAACCCATCCTTTCTCCTTTCTCTTGTTGGCCCATCTCTCGTCTTCAGGGGTTGGGCGAAAGCCCACTCCGAAAAACTTTTCAGCTACAGGTAAAGTTATCAGCTTTGGCACTCCTTGTAGGGACTTTCCCAAACCTTTTCCTGGCTGGAAGCCATGTTTAATCATTTCTTTCGCCACCGTGATGGAGGCATTAGACAAAAAAGGTTGGGGGAGAGGGTTCCCTTCTTCGTGTTGATCTGCCAACACAATCTCGAAAGCTTGATAGACAATGTGTTCGCTTCCTGCTTCC
The DNA here is from genome assembly GCA_032618575.1 of Nicotiana noctiflora. Classification (NCBI taxonomy): domain Eukaryota; kingdom Viridiplantae; phylum Streptophyta; class Magnoliopsida; order Solanales; family Solanaceae; genus Nicotiana; species Nicotiana noctiflora. The sequence continues at coordinate 7,358 of JASVEL010005969.1, read as the reverse complement.
GCTTCTAAGCAGGGGATGGATGGATCTCGATAAATTGATTGCTCGTCTTCCCCGTGGACCACGATCTCTTGTCCATTGTGTTCGAATTTTAACATCTGATGGAGGGTAGAGGGCACAGCTCCGGCCGCATGAATCCATGGTCTCCCTAGAAGAAAATTGTAGGAAGTGTCCATATCTAAAACTTGAAATGTCACTTCAAAGTCCACCGGGCCGATGGTCATAATTACATCAATCTCTCCGACAGTATCTCTTTTCACACCGTCAAAAGCTCGCACACATATGTTGTTAGGCCGAATCCTCTCAGCTCCGATTCCTATGCGGCCTAAAGTGGAAAGCGGGCATATGTCTACCCCTGAACCCCCATCAACCATGACCCTCTTCATGTAGTAGCCTTCGCTTTTGACAGTCAAATGCAAAGCTTTATTGTGGGCGGCACCTTCCAAAGGCAAATCAGCTTTACTGAAAGAAATCTGATTGATCGTGAAGAATCTCTCTGTCATCCTTTCAAGTTGTTCGGATGAAGTCTCAATAGGCACGTATGCCTCGTTCAAGGCTTTTAACAAAACCTTCTGATGTTCAGCAGACTTCATTAGAAGAGACAACATCGACACCTGCTCTGGGCACTTACGCAGTTGGTCTATCACCTCATAATCAGGCATTTGCATCTTTTGAAAAAAGACCTCTGCCTCTTCAGCACTTACAGGTTTCTTTGATGGGAAACGCCTTTGTGTGACGTTATTTACCTCCTGTGTTTAAGTACTTCTGCCCTAGGACGCTCTCAGATGAGTTTCCCGCAATCTCTTTCCCTTTGCGCGTAACAAGTGTTCGTTGGTAGCTCCAGGGTACTGCGGATGGATCTGTCATTGGTTTTTGTTGCACGCGTGCAATAACCACAGGTTCATCTGGTTTTCGGGCCACATAAGTTCCCTTTGGTACATACATTGATGTTTCTCTCTTTAAGTGGAACTTCTTGGGGGCACCTATTGACAATGGTCTTTCCACCCGACCTCGTGGGAGGTAAAGGACTCCACTCTTCTGAGACGATGCTTTCAATTCAATCGTCTTTTCAGATTTGGTTTCAAGAACTTCAACCTTTTTCCCCATTTTCTCTTATTTCGGGGGAGCCTCAGGCCGCTTCTCTATGTTGGCAATGGCGATTATTGCTTTCAAAGCTGGGTCAAAATCCTTGTCGTCACAAATCATTCCAATCACTGGCCCATTGTTGTGGGCTGGTAATGGGTTGTTTGTCACATTTGGGATGTCTTCATCTGCGAAAACAATCCTCCCTTGATTGATCAATTCTTGTACTACCTTCTTCAACGTCCAACAATTATCGGTACTGTGTCCTTCAACACCCGAATGATATGCACAATATATTCCTCTCTGGTAAGCAGGAGAATCTGGATTCTGTGTGTTCTGCGGAACAGGCTACAGTAGGTTTTCTTGCCTGAGTTTTGGGAAAAGAGTGGAATATGGCTCCCCAATCGGTGTAAAGCTCATTTTTGGTTGCTCACGGTGTCGGGGGTTATTTGGCCGTGGATTATACTGGTTTGGGTAAGGGGGTTGGTTTCTCTGGAAAGGAGGTGGATTCCTGTTGGCTGGTGGTTGTGGCCGTGCCAGAGGTTGAATGTTCATGACTGCATAAGGTGGAGGCGGAGGAGCATAGGCCATGTTGTGGGGTGGATAGTAATGCTGGGGGGGCCTGTCGGAGAATACCTGTCTTGAGGTTCGATATCTCCTATCTTCTACTGCCGCCATGGCAGTTTCCTCTTTCTTCTTGCTTCTAGGCATCCCTCCAGACCCGCCTTGAATGGCTTGGGAAGTTGCCCGAATGGCCGCTTGACTCAAAATTCGCCCTGTTTTCAAGCCATTTTCTACCATTTCTCCGATCTTGATTGCTTCGGCGAAAGGTTTTCCCATCGCCGACATCATATTTTGAAAGTAGTCTAGCTCTTGAGCTTGGAGAAAAGTCGTGACCATTTCAATTTCGTCCATAGGGGGTTTCACCCTGGATGCTTGCTCTCGCCATTTGATGGCATATTCTCTGAAGCTTTCTGAGGGCTTCTTCTTTAAGTTCGATAGAGAATTCTTGTCTGGCGCAATATCGATGTTGTATTGGAACTGTTTCACAAAATCTCTGGCCAGATCATCCCGGATGTGCCATCGAGATATGTCTTGATCCATATACCATTCTGATGCTATTCCGACCAAATTTTCTCCGAAGTACGCCATCAATAATTCTTCTCTGCCGCCGGCACCTCGCAATTGATTGCAGTATTTCTTCAGATGAGCAATGGGGTCGCCATACCCGTCATACTTTTCGAACTTCGACGTCTTAAAACCTGAGGGCAAGTGGACGTGCGGGAACATGCATAGATCGGCGTAAGATACACTTTTCTGTCCACTTAGACCTTGCATGTTCTTCAGGCTTTGTTCCAAACTCCTCATTCTTTTTGCCATCTCATCCTGCTCGGGGGCCTTTGGATTCTGGCTCTGTAGAAACTCATATCGAGGTGGCTGAGGATATATATTGGATGCAACCTGGGTATGGTCCCGTGTAAGCGGTGGTGCTGGGAATGTAAAGGATGCGGAGTCAAAGAAAGGAGCATGTGCGGTTGGATGCGTTGTGACTGGAACTAGCAACTCAACCGACGTTCTTGCGGATGTATCATGTGGTGTCACCCGAGGATGGGAGGTGGAAGGTGATTCAGAGAGGGTCGTAGCATTAGAATACCCGAACAAAGTAGGCGGGTAATTGATGGGGGTATTTGAAATTCTGCTTGATCTGAGAAGAATTTCAGGGAACCCAGGGACCAGACTCGGGGGCTCTTTCCCGTTGTTCCAATCGTCCAACATCTCGAGCATGCGGCAACGCAACATTCTATTCTCCTCCAAAGCTGCCGACTCAGTAGCCGGGATGGTTGTCAATGAGCTTTCCTCTGAAACGGGAATGGTTGCTAAAGGCATTTCTGAAGACATGTCGGCACCCTTTTTGATCTAGTAAAATAGGAATGAGTACTTTCAGGCTGCCGAACTTTTCCTTTGGACCTTATGAAGTACGAATGTGGTGCCAGATTACCACAAAGTCAACCACTTTTACTAAAACCTGGAGTTTGACAAACAAACGGTTAGTCTGAAACAACATAACAGATAAGTAATCTCACGTTGGGTGTGATGCACTTATATAGGTGATGATGTTGCTACATGTATTCATTTGCGATGCGTCATTCCGGTTTGTATTTTCCTTCACTTTCATCCTTTATCAATCTTCTTTTTCTTTTAACTTCTCTCCCCCCCCCCCCTTTTTTTTATTTTATTTTTTATTTATTTATTTATTTTTATTATTTTTTTTAGTGATGGTCGAATCTTATGTGGATTGCCTACGTATCATGTCCCCGCATGAATCAGACCGGGCGTAGTTCCGAAATAATAGACATAAGATATGAATGAAATGTTCATGAATTTTATTTCAACAAACTTCAAACTTGAAACACTTGCAAAAGACAACAATAGAGAAAAACTTTTAAAAGGACAACAGACTCTAAAATAACGGACTCTTCTAAGCATGTTCCAACGCCTCGAATCTTTGCGCCCGGGGGGCGTTGTTTGGCCTTGCTGCAGTTCTTGGTGTAAGATCTTTCTGTATACTCCCCAATTCCGCCATGACTTGGTGGACACATTCCATGATTGAAGAGAAGAGGGCAGGCCGAGGTACTCGTTCGCAGGTCAAACACCTCATAGTAATGTAGTGCCCGATCTCATTGATCCTGGTTCTGATCATATCTTTTTCTCTGAGCAGCTGCCCTATGTGTCTATTCTTTGCCCCTAATATCTGAGAGTTTCCGGAGACCTGGTCCAAGAGCCTATCTATTTGTCTTTCCATCCGTGCCATCAAGTTGTGACAACGGTCTCTATCTGCTTTAGCATCCTGGACTTGCCTGAGAGTTCGCTCTCTAAGAGTGGTATTTGCTTTTCTTAAATCAACGATGATTGCATCATAGTCTTTCTCTACTTGTTGTAGACGGAGTGCTTCTTGGTGGGCTGCTCTCTTCCATTTTGTCCGGACTACAACCAAAGCCGCTTTTTCCTTCTCCAAGTCTTCTTGGTGTTCAAAGGCTTTCCTTTCCAAATCGTTTATCAGCATCTGATCATTCCGACTCCTACTTGACCTTTCTGCGGCCAATTGCATCTCTTGGATTTGAGTTTGGAGTGCTTCTCTCTCCTGCTCCCAACCGGCCCTTTCCCGATCAAAATCAGCCTGTTGTATGTCCATGGCAGCTTCCAAAATCCCCTTGTCTTCTTTTAAAGTGTTCATGCAAGATTGGAAATCTTGCGCTGTCTCACACCTAGCCTCCCTTACTCTGGCTTCTATCTCTTTCTCCCAATCTATGGCATACTTCACTGACCTTTATGACTTTTGCTCTGGTATTGATTGGTTGTGGAACCATTCAAGATAAGCGAGACTCACTTCTCCCCGTTCTCGATCGGCAACCATCTCGTTGATGTCGGAGAGTCGACTACTGAACCATACCTTCTGTGCATAAGTCTCCCTCGGGGTCTCCTCCGTCACAAATTCCCATGTAAACGATCGCATATCCTCAATTGGGGCCCTTTTCTGTTCTCTACCTAACTGTCGCATGACACGTAGCGGGGCATATGGTTGGAAACCCCTGAAACCCATTAGTATGTAGAATGGGCGGTATGTCGACATATGCATGATTTTGGCGGAAGGGAACCAATAATAATTCCAGGTAAGTTGATCTGCTTTCAAAGAGTTGAGAAGTTCTTGCCAAGTCCTCAAGTCTTCTGGAAGGTTACAACGGGCAGCTCTGTTTGTATGACAGCGAATATAATTCAACCAATCTGCTTTGAAGTTTATCACAATCAGGTGATGATAGAGATGTTCTATAAACCACATTTGTAATAAGATATTGCAACCTTCAAAATAATCTTGTCCTTATTGGCACCGAGTTAAGGCCCGGAAGATGTCTCCTAGGATCATCGGAAGAACAGTGTATTCCTCGTTACTCTGTAGATATGAGACCACCGCAGCCAAACGGATTCTGATGCGTCCGCCACGTTCGGGAAAAACCATGGTTCCCAAAAAAGCGATCATAAAGGCATAAATCCTTAAGTCTCCCCAGGCGTCATAATTCAACTGGTTGACAAATTCAGTGTTTGAGAATTTCGCGAACCCATTCTTATCACCAAATCTGTCGTAGAGATAATCCAGTGGCACCCAACCGTTCTCCAAACAACCTATGGGAACCCGCCGGAGACACAACTTTTTCAAGAAATTATTTACACCCATCTGCCTAGGAGGCTGCAGGTCTCATCTTGTGCAAATCTCTTCCGAGTTCTGTGAGTCCGCCCGATTCTTCCAAAGTGGGTGTCATTTCGCAATCCCGGAATCTGAACACATTGCTTGTTGAGTCCCAAAAACTCACTAAAGCTCTGATCACATTTTTGTCCGGTTTTATCATCATGATATCCGGAAGAAACTTGAGGTGCTTGTGAACTTGATTTCTTTCCCAAGCCGAGAAACTAGTCCACCATTTACAGAGCCGATCTGGGGTCTTGTCTTGGACCATGAACACGGGTGGCATTTCGTCTCTTGCCCTTTTCTGGCCGATTCGTTGCGAGGAAGTCATGCTGATCCTAGAAAAGATAAAAATGAACTTAAGATTTTTTTAAAATTTTTTATTTTTTATTTTATATATATATATATATATATATTTTTTTTTTTTATGTATAAAAAAACGAGTCTTGTTAATACGGCCTTTCAGCACTTGAAGAAGATTTGAAGGTTGTATAACAGGATACCAGCGTGATGTCTATATTCCGTTTTGCGAAATTAGTCCTCCGGCGCCCCTTTTGAGGCGTTTGGCTATTTTTGCAAAATTTCCTAACTCTTGACTAAAACCAAAAATCCTAATTCTAATATTTTTATTATTGTTTTCCTTAAAAAAAAATCAGTATTAGTTGAGCCCGATATGGGTTGCCTACGTATCTCATTTTTGGTGAGAATCAAACTTGCGTAGTTCGAAAATAAAAAGAACTAAATCATTTTAAGAAAAGAAAACGAACTATTTTTTAAACAGCATTTCTAAAACAAATTATTTTCAAAGGAACTAAGAAAATTTATTTGGAAATTTATTTTCAAAGAAACTAAACTAAATCATTTTCAAAGAAACTAAACTATTTTCGTAAAATTAAGAAAATTTATTTGGAAATTTTTTTTTTGCATTTTTTCAAAATTTATTTTTTAAAGAACTAACTATTTTCGTAAAATTAAGAAAATTTATTTGGAATTTTTTTTTTTTTGCATTTTTTCGAAATTTATTTTTTAAAGAACTAACTATTTTCGTAAAATTAAGAAAATTTATTTGCAATTTTTTGCATTTTTTCAGAATTTATTTTCAAAGAACTAACTATTTTCCATAAAACTATTTTGACTATATACCCTGACGTTTTCCACTTCTTCCTCTTTTTAACAAACCGGTCGGCATGTAAGATCGAAACAAATAAATGCACACAAAAAGATGCAACAAGTTGGTCTTTTTGTTTCGGGTACACCTGTCCTAGACAGGCCCAACCCCTGTGTTGAGCCTCCTAAGTCAAATATGCACATGATGCAAATAAACGTTCCTATCGGGGATCCGGCATAAGGTTTTGTTATTCTAAGTCATCATCCTGTTGGAAAAATGTCTAGACTGGCTTTAACTCGAGCGGACAACTCGAGCCGAAGAGTGTCAGTGCACTGGTAGCATGGCTTTCCGGCTTAATTGACAAAACTCTCCGCCTAAACATGTGCGACTACAAAATCCTTCACCGGGTGCCAAGCACCACAGCTATCTTGAGAAAAACGGGCTATGTCCAGCAAATGCCCGGTATTATATTTCAAAAGACTCAGAAGAGAAAAATGGGTATCGGCACAATTTATATACAGTTCACAAAATATCAAAGCGGTAAAGCAACATTTAGCATATCAAATATAAACATGTAATAAAATCAGATAATAAATAAGCCAAATAAAATAATTATTCGAAGCTCGAATTCTTAAACCCTGAACCAGTGGTTCTGGGTTTGTCCCCAGTGGAGTCGCCAGAGCTGTCACACCTCCTTTTGGCGCGCCCCCTACCCTGGAGGGTAGATGCGCGAGGGAGTTTTTCCAATTTAAGTGACAATATTCGAAACGGGATTATTCTATTTATTTCGGAGTCGCCACTTGGAATAAATTATGGTGTCCCAAGTCACCGATTTATTTAAATCCCGAATCGAGGAAATTTACGACTTTCCAAATGAAGTCTGCGAACCAGAGATTCTAAGTAAGGAATTCTGTTGACCCGAGGGAAGGT
>JASVEL010005968.1:0-201488 GCA_032618575.1 Nicotiana noctiflora | reverse complement strand
TGGACTAATAAGATTGTAGTCATAGGACCTTCCATTTATATGTCGTGGTTGTTATTTAGTAATTGACCGTCTATGAATATTATTTCATTCATATACTAAGACGCATCAGCCTATGAAAACCACATAAGTCCATTTGTCACGACCCCAAACCCGGTCATGATGGCGCCCAGCACACTGCTAGGCCAGCTCGACCAATCAACAACATTCATGGAGCTAGGAGCTCACTTTACCCAATTTAAGTATAACAAAATAAGTCAATGAAGATAGATATACCAATACGGGGATCAAGCCCCAAACAGTATAACTCCCATAGACCGAAGGGTCAAGAGTCAAGAGCCTCTAAAGAACATAAGTGTAATAGGGTTTACAACAAAACTCAGTGCGGAAATAAATGACAACATGAAATGAAAAGACAGCTAGAAAGGGGAGTCAGGTCCTGCGAACGCTGCAACTACCTCGACTATCCCGCACAATGCCTATGAACGGCTACCGGATCAGGTCTGCTAAGAGGTACCTGGATCTGCACACAAGGTGCAGGGAGTAAAATGAGTACTCCAAGACTCAGTGGTAATAAACAAGGGTAAGACAGCGTAGATAAGAAATCCACAATAAAACACTATGTGAATCTGAAATCAATACCCTGTAATAGTTCAATATCATCAGAAATGTACCAACAAGTATCAACAACAAGTATATATAATAGCTAGCAGGTGTAGCTAAAATGCAATGCAATGCATGAAATGACCGCTACGGCGCGTAGCCCGATCCAATTTGGGTACCCGTGCTCACTGTGGGGGTTCAGACTCCGGAGGTGCTCCTACAGCCCAAGCACAATATCAAGAAGATACGCTGTGGCGCGCAGCCCGATCCACTTCCAGTCAGCTAATATGCAAATACAGCCTCGCGGGCTCAAAAGTAGTTTTGAAAACTCTTTTATCATTTTTAGTTGAAAATAGTATATCAAAGTTCCAGAGATTGGAAAAAATCATAATAACAGTTATAGCTTCAGAATGGAAAAAAAACTAGCATGTCAATATCACAGCACAATGCTAACGACCTTCACAGGACCTCAATAACTGGCTCACAGCCCATAAGTATACTCAACCATCCAAGAAGGAGTTTCAACGGCTCAAGAGTAGCCAATATCACTATATAATATGTAACCATCCGAGAAGGAGGTTCGACAGCTCAAGAATAGCCAATGTCATATCACAGTATCAACATGTCGGACTAAGCCATAGTCCTCAAATCATAATCGACCCCGCACTCCCAAGAGAGTACGTGTCTCACCGCTATACAGCGTCACAAAGTGGTATACCGGGGTTTCGAACGCGCTGGTCATCACCCACATCTATTACTCACCTCAATACAGCTCGACGACTAGTTTGCGATGCCCTTACCATGAGAATCAAGCTCCGCACACATAGAATCTCATCAAATATAGTAAATACACATCAATTTAGACCAATGGGATGACACCCAATCAAAACAACTCAATTTACATCAAAATTCCCAAAGTTGTCAAAACCCGACTTTCGGTACACTTCACGAAAAATTACGAACGTTACATATTCGGAACCCTCATCTCAATACGAGTCTAGGAATATAAAATTTACCAAAATCGGACTCTATTTGCCCACTCAAATTAGTGTTTTTCTTCAATTTTAGCCCTAGGGTTAAAACCCACCTTAAATCTTCTATTTACATAGAATTAACCAAGGATTTCATGATAAAATGATGTAATTAAGCCACAAAACTTACCTCCGACAAAACCCCGATGATTTCCCAGCAATTTCCCGTCAATACCTTCTCTTACAACTCAAAAATGGTGTTTTGGGGTGTTAAACCCGCGACTAGTTCTGTTCTGGTTTTTAATTCACTGCCAGTCAAATTCCTTCATCGCGTTCGCGATACCCCTCACGCGAACGCGATGCCTTAGCCATTTTCTTCATCGCGAACGCGACGTAAAGTCACGCATCCGCGAAGGCCAATTCCCCAATCTCCGGATTTTTACTCTACGCGAACGCGTCCCAGTCCACGCGAACACGATGCTTTACCTTTTCCTCTTACGCGTCAGCGACCTGCACCATCACGAACGCGATGGTTCCCGACTTCCTATTATACGAACGCGGCATGTTTCCTCATGAACTTGATGGCCAACTGGCCCCAGCCTACACGAATGAGGCATTGCCCTCGCCAACACGAAGGCTTAGCCTTCTGTACTGTGATCTGCAATTTACAGCAGACTTTTCATTGTTCCAAAATGCCGGATGATGGTCCGGATTCACCCCGAGGCCCCCGGGACCCCAACGAAAACCACCAACATACTCCAAAACACGATACGAACTTGTTCCAAACATAAAAACACCATCCTAAACGTCAAAATCACCAATTACATACGGATTCAAGCCTAGATTTCTTAAAACTTTCCGAATTACACATTCGATCAAAAACCTGACCAAACGACATCCGAATGACCTGAAAATTTGTGGACATATCCAAAATCACATGACGAAGCTACAGAAATTGTCAGAATTCCATTCTGACCCCCGGATCAAAATCTCACCTACCGTTCGGGTTTCACCAAAATTCAACCTTAGCGAATTCAAGCCTATTTCTACACCGGACCTCCAAATTCTATTCCGATCGCTCCCTCAAGTCACAAATCACCTCCCGGAGCTACCCAAATCATCAGAATCCGATTCCAAGCACTCTAGCTAAATTGTCAACTCCAGGTTAACTTTCCATCTTCAAGCTTTCTTAAAAAAGGCTATATGCCTCATTTTCAATCCAAATGTGGTGACCCGGCACGTCATCACGTGAGTTATCACCTTGTTATCCCCTTTTTATGCTTGTTGATATTGTAATATGTATGTTGGGTAAGTTTGAGTCACACCGGGTTGAGTTTGGTTGAAATTGAGACAAATAGTCTCTTAGAAGAAGGAATAGTTGAGAAGAGTCAACTGGATGTTGACCTGTGAGTTAGAGAGCCTAGAATCAAATTCTGATGATTCGGTCAGCTCCGGGAGGCCATTATGAGATAGGAGAATGATCGGAATTGAATTTGGAGGTCCGGTATAGTTTTAGACTTGAATTGGCTAAAGTTGAATTTTGACGGTAACCGATCGATAGGTGAGATTTTGATCCGGGAGTCGGAATGGAATTCTGACAGTTGCACTAGCTCCTTTAGGTGGTCTTGGATGTGCCTGCAAAATTTCAGGTCATTTGGAGGTACTTTGGTCGGGTTTTTGATCGAATGTCGGTTTCGGAAGTTTGAATGAAAACTTAGGCTTGAATCCGTGTGTAATTGGTGATTCTGATGTTCAGGATGGTGTTTTTATGATTGGAACAAGTTTGTATCGTATTTTGGAGTATGTTGGTGGTCTTCGTTGGTTAAACGGGAGAAAATATGGAAAATTTGCAGAGTTTGGGTACTGGTTCTGTTGTTTTCGCTCCTAGAGAAATGGGGGCGCAGGAGCGAGTCCGCAGGAGTGGACATGGGAGCGCAGAAGCACTGTTGATCGCGAAAGCAGAGCTTGGCCTACAGGGGCAGCACCGCTGGTGCGGAAGGTGAGCCGTAGAAGCGGTCCAGGGGCATGAGGTGAAGGATCGCAGAAGCGGAAGGGTAGCCGCTTAAGCGAGTCCGCAGAAGCGGACACCTAGTCGCAGAATCAGGCATAGTGATTCATGTGTTATATATGTGTTGGAGACTTGAAGTTCTCGTTAGTCCGCCTATACGGTGGTTGTATATCATGTGTATCAGCATCGTTTAGTGATTATTGGAAATCGGAAGCTCTAGTGGCACTCTCTTAACTTGATATGACGAATTCGAATTATGATACTTGATTGCTGACTAGCTGTCACGGGTCAGGTTGTCTAGAATAATGTGATGTGGACTATGATGGAATGGCACAAATTGTGTAGCAGAGTGTATCAGAGTATGCTCCATCGGGGTAGTGTACGTCAGGACCAGCGGACGGCTGGTGGGTATTGCTTTGTCAGTTGGGCCTTCGTGGCGGATGTCAGTGTAGAGGTATCTACCATTGATTCAACTCCAGTATTGAGGAACTTTGTCGAATGCGTTTCATGTGGCCGAGCTTGAGGCTATATATATATGTTTGTTGCAATGAGCAACTTGACTCGATGTGCATTCCCCTTGCTAGATGTATTCGGGGATCGGGTGGTACGCTGCCACAGGTATGGTATCAGGATCGGGTGGCACGCCGCCACAGGTATGGTATCTAGATCGGGTGGCACGCCGCCACAGGTATGCTATTGGAACGCATTGCGCACTGCAACAGTGTGATGTGGAAAATATAGCTTCCTATATGTTACCTTGTATACAATACTTCCTAGCTTCTGAGGAATAGTCCGTATTGGGTATCACTCGGGGAATAGCACAACGGTTGTGTCCTTTCAGGATTGGATAGCATACGTTAATTGTTTCACCGTAGGTGCGATTGATTGCTTGAGTTCAGACCTAGATATGTGTGTGGCTGACCGTTTTGAGCATGGTGAGTTGAGGTGCTTCATGAATAATAGCACTGGGATAGAATCATGAATCGTGGCAAGGCCACGTGATATTATGACCTTTCGATGAGGATTCAGGTATTCTAATTCTATGATGTGAGACGAGATCTCAGTTATGTGTTGGGATGGAATTGAGGAATTTGAATTATAGCTCTTTGTGTGAGTCAGTTGTCATGATTCGAATGTGTTCAGATCGTTCTTATTAGAGCCTGTGTTGTGCTCGTCGTGGCATAGGCCGATGCTGAGGTGTCATGTCACCAGTGTGGTGTGTTATAACCTAAATGATCATTTGAGTCATTAATGAGTGCGAGCATGTATGATTTCAGTTGGTTAGACAGGTAATATCGAGATTTGGCTCCGAATTCTGTTGTAGTATCAAATAAAAGGGAAATGGATTCATGAATGGTTGACCTGAGAGATGGGTTCGATATATCGCGTGTGCGGTTGTCGTGGGCAGGATATGAAGGTGTTGGAATAAGACTATCTAATAAGAAAGGTTTTTCTGTCAGTATTTGGTTACCTTGGGCAATTGTTGTGACCCGAGGCCATCGTCTCGAGCGATTGGGTGGTTTGATACATCATATGATCTCACCCGGAGTGGCGAATATGGGCTATTACAGTGGGTTCGGGTGTATCCTGAGTATAGGCATGAGGTTAGCAATTGGGATATGATTTCAGGAAGTGCACTATGGTTTATGATTCTGATGGACTGTGAAATTCCAGCTATATGGTATTATCGGACTTATGTAATATAGGACGATAAGGGATCGCCCCGAATATATGCTTGGTAAGGTAATTCAACTATTGGGTTGCTTCTAGTACAACTCTGGTCCGCTCGAGGACGAGCGTTTGCTTAAGTAGGGGAGAATGTGATGACCTGGCCCGTCATCATGTGAGTTATCACCTCGTTATCCCCGTTATATGCTTGTTGATGTTGTAATATGCATGTTGGGTAAGTTTGAGTCAAACCGGGTTGAGTTTGGTTGAAATTGAGACAAATAGTCTCTTAGAAGAAGGAATAGTTGAGAAGAGTCAACTGGATGTTGACCTATGAGTTAGAGAGCCCAGAATTGAATTCTGATTATTCGGTCAACTCCGGGAGGCCATTGTGAGCTAGGAGAGCGATCAGAATTGAATTTCGAGGTCCGGTGTAGTTTTAGGCTTGAATTGGCTAAAGTGGAATTTTGGCGATATCTGATCGATAGGTGAGATTTTGATCTGGGAGTCGGAAAGGAATTCTGACAGTTGCACTAGTTCCGTTAGATGATTTTGGATGTGCCTACAAAATTTCAGGTCATTTGGAGGTCGTTTGATCGGGTTTTTGATCGAATGTCGGTTTCGGAAGTTTGAATGAAAACTTAGGCTTGAATCCGTGTGTAATTGGTGATTTTTATGTTTAGGATGGTGTTTTTATGCTTGGAACAAGTTCGTATCGTGTTTTGGAGTATGTTGGTGGTCTTCGTTGGGGTCTCTGGGGCCTCGGGGTGTTTTCGGATGGTTAAACGGGAGAAAATATGGAAAATTCGCAGACTTTGGGTACTGGTTCTGTTGTTTTCGCTCCTGTGGAAATGGGGGCGCAGGAGCGAGTCCGCAGGTGCGGACATGTGAGCGTAGAAGCGCTGTTGATCGCGGAAGTGGAGCTTGGCCTGCAGGGGCGGCACCGCTGGTGCAGAAGGTGAGCCGCAGAAGCGGTCCAGGGCCATGAGGTGAAGGATTGCAGAAGCGGAAGGGTAGCCACTTAAGCGAGTCCGCAGAAGCGGACACCTAGTCGCAGAAGCGGGAAAACCCGCAGGAGCGGAAGAATCTCCGCAGGAACGGACGCGCAGGAGCGGTCCGTGGATCGCAGGAGCGAAAATGGCCAAATAGGCCTAGGTTCGCAGAAGCGACCAATTGGTCGCAGAAGCGGTTCCGCAGGGGCGGAAATGGTCCGCAGAAGCGAAAATCGCAGAGAGTTAGTTGTATCAGAAGTTAGAAAATTTCAGAAACATTTCACACATTTGGGTCTCGGCTTAAGGGGGCGATTTGGGCGATTTTGAGGAGAAACTCAAGGGAAATCCTCAGGTAATCAACTATGGACTCATATTATGATTAGTATTGATAATATTATGCAATTATCTCATAAAAATGAAGGCATTTGGGGTAATTTATTGAGGATTTAGCCCTAGGCTTGAACTTTAGAAAATCAAGGTGTTGAGTGGGCAATGGAGTCCGAATTTGATAAATTTTATATGCCTAGACTCGTATTGAGATGAGGGTTCCGAATATGTAACTTTCGTAATTTTTCGGGAAGTGTACCGAAAGTCGGGTTTTGACAACTTTGTGGGTTTTGATGCAATTTGGGTTATTTCGAATGGGTTGCGTGAATTTGGCATATATTGATGTATTCTCTATGATTTTGAGCAGATTTGGCATCCGCAGAGATGGATTTGCGAGGCAAGCGCAAGGCGGACTGAGGCTTCTACCGATTCGAGGTGAGTGGTGGTAGTAAATAATGTACTAAGGGTTTGAAACCCCGTACTTGCACTTTACAATGCTATGTTAAGAGGAGACACGCGTCATGTGACGGGCGTGGTGACATTGTGACTGGGGATTTGGACTTGGTCATTCCCGATTGATAGGCTACTGTGTATAATGACTGAGACTGGGCTGATATCTGTGTAATTGGGCTACTAGCCATGTTTGGGGCCTTGTGCCGATCTATAGAGTATTAGGGTAGCCAGTAGAGCTAAGTGACCCTTATATCATGCTGGATACATACACCCAGGCATAGTATATCATGCTGGATACATACACCCAGCCGTAGTATATCATGCTGGATACATACGCCAAGCCGTAGTATATCATGCTGGATACATACAACCAGCCGTAGTATATCATGCTGGATACATACACCCAGCCGTAGTATATCATGCTGGATACATATACCCAGCCATAGTATATCATGCTGGATACATACACTCAGCCGTAACTATAGTTGTATAGCATAACATGAGCCCGTACTAGATGTGTACCTTGAGAGAGACTATCTAGGGTGGAATTCCCTGTTCTGGCTGAGTGGGCCTGAGAGGCCAAGTCTATACCGACCGAGACTTATTGGGCCTGAAAGTCCAAGTCTATACCGACTGAGATAGGGTCAAGGACCCACTATGAGATGTTATATTGGGCCTGAAGGGCCAAGTCTATATTGACTGAGACAGGGTCGAGGACCCACTGTGAGATATTATATTGGGCCTGAGAGGCCAAGTATATACTGACTGGGATAGGGTCGAGGACCAACTATGAGGTATTATATATATACCCTTGTTGGATCGGGCTGCATGCCGCAGTGATATATATGTGGATCGGACTGCACGCCGCAGTAATATTCAAGTGGGACAGACTGCACGCCGCAGTATTATCGTGCTTGGGCTGTAGGAGCCCCTTCAGAGTCTGAGTCTGCACACATTCCCAGTGAGCGCTGGTATATTATGGGATCAGGCTGCACGCCGCAGCGGTATAATTATATATGTGTATATACCTATGAGATCGGGCTGCACTCCACAGTATCATAGCGCTTGGGCCTAGGGAGCCCCTCCGAAATGTGTATACACCCCAGTGAGCACCGTCGACGTTAAATGGAGCGGGCTGCGCGCCGCAGCGGTATATGTATTGGAGTGGGCTGCACGCCGCATCATTATACTTATTTATATCCTTATACATACTTAAATGCTTGTACATTATAGACATATGTATATATCTTCATACATTGAGATGGCTGAACACCGTAGTGGTACGAGTGAGGATTTGGTCGGTGTGGGACCTTGTTGAGATAGATGTGGACTGGAGATCGGAGTACTTGCTATAGTGACGACTTACCTGTGGGGGTTTGCCTTAGAATTGTTTAGCGATAGTAATTTTCAGTTGTTGTTTATTATTGTTACTCACTGAGTTGAAATATACTCACCCCACTCCCTGCACTTTTTGTGCAGATATACAAGTTCAGGAGGGCAGTTGAGCTATCGCAACTGCTTTATTATCCCCATTCTGTAGAGACTTCGAGGTAGCTGCCGACGTCCGAGTACCTGACCTCTTCCTCTTTATCATTTTGTTGTCTCCATTCTGCTTAGACTTGATTGTGTAGTAGATCTCATTTGTAGAGGCTCACACCACGATTTGGTTGGGTTTGTATTCGTGTATTTCGTTTCTACACTTCTTGATTTGTTATGAAAACATGCTAATTATGCCGATTAATCAGTATTAATCTAAAATTGGCTGGTTTAATGGATAAGATGGTCGGGCTTGCCTAGCATGTGTTGGGCACCATCACGACCAGGGTTTGGGTCGTGACAAGTTGGTATCAGAGCATAGGTTAACAGGTCTCGCGAGTCATGAGCCGGTTGGTAGAGTCTCATGGATCGGTACGGGGACGCCTTTACTTATCCTCGGGAGGCTGCAAACCTTTAGAAAAGTTTCAAATTCTTGGAATTCTTATCGTGCATGTTTGATTCAACTTGAGATGTAATTCTTGAAATTCCTCCTGCACGTTGATGTGCGCACTCGAGTGCTTAGTGATAAATTTGCCTTGATGGCTTATGATTTCTCGATCGAAGGGCGAGATATAATCTCTGTGAGTTCATGTTGGGCCAGTCACGAGGACTTGAGGCCGGATCTTTGTCTATGGCTTGGGCACCAAGGTGCTAATTTCGCGAGCCGGTATTATGAAATTCATACGATCGGTATTGTCCCTAATTGTGGAATTGGCAGTTCGATAATGGGTGAGATGTAAGGTATTCAATTATTATTGTGATCTGTTATGTAGCCCTAGCTCTGGGCGTGGTGAATATGTTCATGTTCCTTAGTAGAAAGGTAAATTGCATTACGTGTGGTAGTATGAGTTCAGGCGCAGGAAGACCAAATTGGCTGTGCTATGTTTATTGGGGTGAAAGGTATTTGAGATATGATATGATGTGAGCAGGCGCAGCGCATGTTCATGTACTAATTTTTAATAATATAATTGTGTAGTATTGAGACTTATGTTGTTGATATGCATTGTGATGTCTTGTCGAGTTGCGGATGTATTGTTAGGATGATTTTGGTGATTCGTCGGCAGGTGGATAGGCCAAATTACAGAGGAAACTCTGTCGAAATTTTTAGAAAATTTGGGACTTAGAAAAGATTTTGTCACCCAGAGAATGGGTTTAACTGTTGTGTGTGAATGAATACAAGAATTGCAAAAGAATTAAGATGTCTGATGGTTCGAATCTCCGTCGAAGCCTGTAAATGACTTGAGTTTAATCTAATTAGAACTTTGTGGCATCATTTGAGTAAGAATGCTATGAGTGGCTAAAGGTGCTTGGATGTATGGCTCCGAGCCAAGTTGGGGAGGTTGTTATTGATTAACGGATTCCACCATTGTGTGCTATGTTAGTCCTGTCTCTAGGCCTGTTGGGATATTTTGATAAAGGTTATGGTGCTTCGTAGATGTGAAGAAATACTAGGATGTTTTGAACTGATGTTGGTAATGAATGTTTGGTGTATAGAAAGGAAAAATAGCTAATTATATCTGTATGTAATCATGTTCTATGGTGTCGGAGTTCTAGCAAGGCACGAGTGGTTCTGTTCAATAAGACAGTTGAATTACAGCTGAACAAGGGTGAATGTCGACCGAGAATTATTTTATGGTGTTCAAGATTTACTTGTAACAGTCAGGTGTCTTAAGATTGTGCATTTGGCTAAAGACGATGGTTTCGTTAGAAGAGATCAAGACCCGTGTTATATTATGTGAATGATGGTATTCTATGTAATCCGTATTGGAAGGTAATGATAACGAATTCAAATCGCAAGAAGTTCTTCGAAATAAAGTATTGTAGGATATGGTCCTTCTGGGAAACATTGAGAGAGTATCAAGTGACCTATGGGTCTTAGACGGTGTGGTCTTATGTACGACTCTCGTGTGGTAACATGAATTGATGTATTATGGTGCTACAGTAATGGCTAATATTAAATTAAAGATGAATCAGAAAGGAAATCGGGTACATGGAACAACTTGTTAATAAACCGAAGCGGTATGATAAGGAATACGATTAATTCCTGGTATGCGTTTGAAGTAGTGAGTCTTGCAGATATTGTGCAATAAAGCTCTCGAGTGTTGGCAGTTGTGTAACTCGATATGGGTATAAGGACTCAGTCCTGGCAGTTTAACTTATGCAATGTAATTGGGAGAAAGAGTTTATGATGTGTTTTAACGTGGTGTAAAAATGAGTGTATTTCCTATTGGTATGTAAAGCTTGGAATTTGTAATGAGTTTTCTCTATATGGGATCATGAAAGTCCTTGACTACTGAGTGCGCCGATGTTTGCAGCGTAGTAAAGGAATATGAATTTCCATGCTATCTTAGTGTGGTGTGGCATATGCGATGTGTGATGGAAAGTTGATAATGGCACATTCAAGGTTTTGAGATCAGTTCATAATATATGGGGAGTCGTTAAAATTATTGAGCAGCGCAGGCAGCTGCATGTGGTTTAAAGAATCGATCTTTCTGGTGATTAAGGAAAATGGTACTGCTATTCTAGTAATTTGGCGGGGTATATGATCCAAAAGGACAAGGTAATGTAAACTGATAATATCTAGTAGTATGGTGGTATTCTCTTGTTGGATTGACTGTAATAATTGAGTTATTGATGGCATAGTGGAATTTCTGAATGGCTTTCGTCGTATGAATGGACGCTTGATGTGCGTTATGTATTCGAACGGTGGAATACGGAATCAGGCATAGTGATTTATGTGTTATATATGTGTTGGAGGCTTGAAGTTCTCGTTAGTCCGCCTATGCGGTGGTTTTATATCGTGTGTATCGGCATCGTTTAGTGATTATTGGAAATCGGAAGCTCTAGTGGCACTCTCTTAACTTGATATGACGAATTCGAATCATGATACTTAATTGCTGACTAGTTGTCATGGGTCAGGTTGTCTAGACTAATGTGATATGGACTATGATGGAATAGCACGAATTGCGTAGCAGAGTGCATCAGAGTATGCTCCAGTGGGGTAGTTGTACCTAAGGACCAACAAACGGCTGGTGGGTATTGCTTTGTCAGTTGGGCCTTCGTGGCGGATATCAGTGAAGAGGTTTCTACCATTGATTCAACTCCAGTATTGAGGAACTTTGTTGGATGCGTTTCATGTGACCGAGCTTGAGGCTATATATATGTTTGTTGCAATGAGCAACTTGACTCGATGTGCATTCCCCTTGCTAGATGTATTCGGGGATCGGGTGGTACGCTGCCACAGGTATGGTATCAGGATCGGGTGGCACGCCGCCAGAGGTATGGTATCTGGATCGGGTGGCACGCCGCCACAGGTATGCTATTGGAACGGGTTGCGCACTGCAACAATGTGATGTGGAAAATATAGCTTCCTATATGTTACCTTTTATACAATACTTCCTAGCTTCTGAGGAATAGTCCGTATTGGGTATCGCTCGGCGAATAGCACATCGGTTGTGTCCTTTCAGGATTGGATAGCATACGTTAGTTGCTTCACCATAGGTGTGATTGATTGCTTGAGTTCAGACCTAGATATGTGTGTGGCTGACCGTTTTGAGCATGGTGAGTTGAGGTGCTTCATGAATAATAGCACTGGGATAGAATCATGAATCGTGGCAAGGCCACGTGATGTTATGACCTTTCGATGAGGATTTAGGTATTCTAATTATATGATGTGAGACGATATCTCAGTTATGTGTTGTGATGGTATTGAGGAATTTGAATTATAGCTCTTTGTGTGAGTCAGTTGTCATGATTCGAGTGTGTTCAGATCGTTCTTATTGGAGCCTGTGTTGTGCTCGTCGTGGCATAGGCCGATGTTGAGGTGTCATGTCACCAGTGTGGTGTGTTATAACCTAAATGATCATTTGAGTCATTAATGAGTGCGAGCATGTATGATTTCAGTTGGTTAGACGGGTAATATCGAGATTTGGCTCTGAATTCTATTATAGTATCAATTAAAAGGGAAATGGATTCATGAATGGTTGACCTGAGAGATGGGTTCGATATATCGCGTGTGCGGTTGCCGTGGGCAGGATATGAAGGTGTTGGAATAAGACTATCTAATGAGAAAGGTTTTTCTGTTAGTACTTGGTTACCTTGGGCAATTGTTGTGACCCGAGGCCATCGTCTCGAGCGATTGGGTGGTTTGATACATCATATGATCTCACCCGGAGTGGTGAGTATGGGCTATTACAGTGGGTTCGGGTGTATCCTGAGTATAGGCATGAGGTTAGCATTTGGATATGATTTCAAGAAGTGTACTGTGGTTTATGGTTCTGATGGACTGTGAAATTCCAACTATATGGTATTATCGGACTTATGTAATATAGGGCGATGAGGGATCGCCCCGAATATATGCTTGGTAAGGTAATTCAGCTATTGGGTTGCTTCTAGTACAACTTTGGTCCGCTCGAGCATGAGCGTTTGCTTAAGTTGGGAAGAATGTGATGACCCGGCCCGTCATCATGTGAGTTATCACCTCGTTATCCCCGTTATATGCTTGTTGATGTTGTAATATGTATGTTGGGTACGTTTGAGTCAAACCGGGTTGAGTTTGGTTGAAATTGAGACAAATAGTCTCTTAGAAGAACGAATAGTTGAGAAGAATCAGCTGGATGTTGACCTGTGAGTTAGAGAGCCCAGAATCGAATTCTGATTATTCGGTCAGCTCCGGAAGGCCATTGTGAGCTAGGAGAGCGATCAAAATTGAATTTGGAGGTCCGGTGTAGTTTTAGGCTTGAATTGGCTAAAGTGGAATTTTGGCGATATCTGATCGATAGGTGTGATTTTGATCCGGGAGTCGGAATGGAATTCCGATAGTTGCACTAGTTCCGTTAGGTGATTTTGGATGTGCCTGCAAAATTTCAGGTCATTCGGAGGTCGTTTGATCGGGTTTTTGATTGAATGTCGGTTTCGGAAGTTTGAATAAAAACTTAGGCTTGAATCCGTGTGTAATTGGTGATTTTGATGTTTAGGATGGTGTTTTTATGATTGGAACAAGTTCGTATCGTGTTTTGGAGTATGTTGGTGGTCTTCGTTGAGGTCTCGGGGGCCTCGGGGTGTTTTCGGATGGTTAAACGGGAGAAAATATGGAAAATTTGCAGACTTTGGGTACTGGTTCTATTGTTTTCGCTCCTGTGGAAATGGGGGCGCAGGAGCGAGTCCGCTGGAGCGGACATGGGAGCGCAGAAGCACTGTTGATCGCGGAAGCAGAGCTTGGACCGCAGGGGCGGCACCGCTGGTGCAGAAGGTGAGCCGCAGAAGCGGTCCAGGGCCATGAGGTGAAGGATCGCAGAAGCGGAAGGGTAGCCACTTAAGCGAGTCCGCAGAAGCGGACACCTAGTCGCAGAAGCGGGAAAACCCGCAGGAGCGGAAGAATCTCCGCAGGAACGGACGCGCAGGAGCGGTCCGTGGATCGCAGGAGCGAAAATGGCCAAATAGGCCTAGGTTCGCAGAAGCGACCAATTGGTCGCAGAAGCGGTTCTGCAGGGGCGGAAATGGTCCGCAGAAGCGAAAATCGCAGAGAGTTAATTGTATCAGAAGTTAGAAAATTCAGAAATATTTCACACATTTGGGTCTCAGCTTAAGGGGCCGATTTGGGCGATTTTGAGGAGAAACTCAAGGGAAATCCTCAGGTAATCAACTATGGACTCATATTATGATTAGTATTGATAATATTATGCAATTATCTCATGAAAATGGAGGAATTTGGGGTAATTTATGGAGGATTTAGCCCTAGGCTTGAACTTTAGAAAATCAAGGTTTTGAGTGGGCAAATGGAGTCCGAATTTGATAAATTTTATATGCCTAGACTTGTATTGAGAAGAGGGTTCCGAATATGTGACTTTCTTAATTTTTCGAGAAGTGTACCGAAAGTCGGGTTTTGACAACTTTGTGGGTTTTGATGCAATTTGGGTTATTTCGCATGGGTTGCGTGAATTTGGCATATATTGATGTATTCTCTATGATTTTGAGCAAATGTGGCATCCGAGGAGATGGATTTGCGAGGCAAGCGCAAGGCGGACTGAGGCTTCTACCGGTTCGAGGTGAGTGGTGGTAGTAAATAATGTACTGAGGGTTTGAAACCTCGTACTTGCACTTTACAGTGCTATGTTGAGAGGAGACACGCGTCATGTGACGGGCGTGTTGACATTGTGACTAGGGATTTGGACTTGGTCCTTCCCGATTGATAGGCTACTGTGTATAATGACTGAGACTGGGCTGATATCTGTGTAATTGGGTTACTAGCCATGTTTGGGGCCTTGTGCCGATCTGTAGAGTATTAGGGTAGGCAGTAGAGCTAAGCGACCCTTATATCATGCTGGATACATACACCCAGCCGTAGTATATCATGCTGGATACATACACCCAGCCGTAGTATATCATGCTGGATACATACACCCAGCCGTAGTATATCATGCTGGATACATACACCCAGCCGTAGTATATCATGTTGGATACATACACCCAGCCGTAGTATATCATGCTGGATACATACACTCAGTCGTAGCTATAGTTGTATAGCATAACATGAGCCCGTACTAGATGTGTACCTTGAGAGAGACTATCTAGGGTGGAACTCCCTGTTCTAGCTGAGTGGGCCTGAGAGGCCAAGTCAATACGACTGAGATAAGGTCAAGGACCCACTATGAGATGTTATATTGGGCCTGAAAGGCCAAGTCTATATTGACTGAGATAGGGTCAAGGACCCACTATGAGATGTTATATTGGGCCTGAAAGGCCAAGTCTATATTGACCGAGACAGGGTCGAGGACCCACTGTGAGATATTGTATTAGGCGTGAGAGGCCAAGTATATACTGACTGGGATAGGGTCGAGGACCCATAATGAGGTATTATATATATACCTTTGCTGGATCGGGCTGCACGCCGTAGTGATATATATGTGGATCGGAGTGCACGCCGCAGTAATATACAAGTGGGACGGACTGCACGCTGCAGTATTATTGCGCTTGGGCTGTAGGATCCCCTTCGGAGTCTGAGTCTGCACACATTCCCAGTGAGCGCTGGCATATTATGGGATCGGGCTGCACGCCGCAGCGGTATAATTATATATGTGTATATACCTATGAGATCGGTCTGCACTCCGCAGTATCATAGCGCTTGGGCCTAGGGAGCCCCTCCGAAGTGTGTATACACCCCAGTGAGCGCCGTCGATGTTAAATGGAGCGGGCTGCGCGCCGCAGCGGTATATGTATTGGAGCGGGCTGCACGCCGCAGCATTATACTTATTTTTATCCTTATACATACTTAAATGCTTGTACATTATAGACATATGTATATATATTCAAACATTGAGATGGTTGTTCACCGTAGTGGTACGAGTGAGGATTTGGTCAGTGTGGGACCTTGTTGAGATAGATGTGGACTGGAGATCAGAGTAGCGATGACTTACCTGTGGGGGTTTGCCTTAGAACTGTTTAGTGATAGTACAGGAGTTCTTATTTTCAGTTATTATTTATTATTGTTACTCACTGAGTTGAAATATACTCACCCCACTCCCCTGCACTTTTTGTGCGGATATACAGGTTCAGGAGGGCAGTTGAGCTATCGCAACTGCTTTATTATCCCCATTCCGTGGAGACTCGAGGTAGCTGCCGATGTCCACAGTACCTGACCTCTTCCTCTTTATCATTTTGTTGTCTCCATTATGCTTAGACTTGATTGTGTATTAGATCTCATTTGTAGAGACTCAGACTTATGACACCACGATTTGGTTGCGACTGTATTCGTGTATTACGTTTCTACACTTCTTGATTTGTTATTAAAACAGGCTAATTATGTCGATTAATCAGTATTAATCTAAAATTGGCTGGTTTAATGGATAAGATGGTCGGGCTTGCCTAGCATGTGTTGGGCGCTATCACGACCAGGGTTTGGGTCGTGACACCAAATCACTCCTAACTCACCCGATAGACTCTAACGCCGATATGAAACCAAAAAAACACATAAATATAAGATAACGGGGTGGTAATTCCCGTGACGACGGGCCGGGTCCTCACATTCTCCCTAACTTAAACAAACGCTCGTCCTCGAGCGGACCCAGAGTTGTACTAGAAGCAACCCAATACCTGAATGACCTTACCAAGCATATATTCGGGCGATCATACGTCACCCTATCTCACATAAGTCCGAAAACACCATATAGCTGAAATCTCACAGACCATCTGAACCATAAACCACATTGCACTTTCCGAAATCATATACCAATTGCTAATCCCATGCCTATACTAAGGATACACTAGAATCCAGTGCAATAACCCACACTCACCACTCCGGGTGAGATCATATGATGTATCAAACAACCCAATCACTCGAGACAATAGTCTCTAATCTCAACAATTTCCCATGATAACCAAATATCAACTGAAAAACCTTTCTCATTAGATAGAGTCTTGTTCCAACACCTTCATTTCATGCCCACGACAACTGAACACGCGATATATCGAACCCATCTCTCAGGTCAACCATTCATGAATCCATTTCACTTTTAACTGATACCACAACAGATTTCGGACCCAAATCTCGGTATTACCTTTCTAACCTGTTAAAATCACACATACTCACACTCATTATTGGCTCCAATGATTATTTCGATTATAACACCCCGCATTGGTGATTTGACACCTCAAACACCAGCCTAAGCCGTGACGAGCACAACATAGGCTCCAATAGAGACGTCCGAACACACTCGAATCATGACAGCTCAAATCATGACAACTGTCTCCAGCAAAAGAGCTGCAATTCAATTCCTCTGTGCCATCATAACATAGAATTGAGATTGCGTCTCGCATTATAGAAATAGAGTTCCTGAATCCCCTCGAGAGGTCATAACATCACGTGGCCTTGCCACGATTCGTGATTCTATCCAAACACTATTACTCATGAAGCACGTCAAGCTACCAAGCTCGAAACGGTTAGCCACGCACATATTTAGGTCTGAACTCAAGCAATCAATCTCACCCACGGTGAAACAATTAATGTATGCTATCAAATCCTGAAAGAACACAACAGATGTGCCATTCGCCAAGCGATTCTCAATACGGACTTTTCCTTAGAAGACATGAGTATTGTATACCAGGTAACACATAACCAATTCTATTTTCACATTACACTATTGCGGCATGCAACCCGCTCCAATGACATACCCGTGATGGCGTGCCACTTGATCCAGATACCATACCCATGGCGGCGTGCCACCCGATCCATGCATAAATCTCGCAAAAGAAATGCATATCGAGTCAAGTTGCTCATTACATTAAACATGTATGGCCTCGAGCTTAGGCCACAAGAAACGCATCTGACAAAGTTCCTCAATACCAGAACTAAATCAATGGTAGAAACCTCTGCACTGATATCCGCCACGAAGGCCCAACTGACAAAGCAATACCTACCAGCCGTCCGCTGGTCCTGAGGTACAACTACCCCACTGGAGCATACTCTGATGCACTCTGCTACGCAATTTGTGCCATTCCATCATAGTCCATATCACATTAGTCCAGACAACCTGACCCAATGACGACCAGTTAGCAATCAAGTATCATAATTCGAATTCTTTAAATCACCTGCAGCTGCCCGCGCTGCTCAAATAATTTTAATGACTTCCCATATATTATGTACTTATCTCAAAACCTTGAATATGCCATTATCAACTTTCCATAACACATCGCGTATGCCATACCACACTAAGACAACATGGAAATTCATATCCCTTTCCTCCGCCGCAAACATCAGCGCACTCAACTTGTCAAGGACTTTCATGATCCCATATAGAGAAAAATCATTACATATTCCAAGCCTTGCATACCAACAGGAAATACATTCATTTTTAAACCACGGTAAAACACATCACAAACTCTTTCTCCCAATTACATTGCATAAGTTAAACTGCCAGGACTGAGTCCTTATACCCATATCAAGTTACACAACTGCCAGCACTCAAGAGCTTTCCTGCACAATATCTGCAAGACTCATTACTTCAACCACATACCAGGAATTAGTCGTATTCCTATTCATACCATTCCGATTTATTAACAAGTTGTTCCATTTACCCAGTTTCCTTTCTGATTCATCTTTAATTTAATATTAGCCCTTACTGTAGCACTATAATACATCAACTCATGTTACCACACGAGACTCGTACATAAGACCACACGGGCTAAGACCCATAGGTCACTTAATACTCTCTCAATGTTTCCCAGAAGGACCATATCCTACAATACTTTATTTCGAAGAACTTCTTGCGATTTGAATTCATTATCATTACCTTCCCGTACGGTTACGTAGAATCCCATCATTCACATAATATAACACAAGTCTTGATCTCTTCTAACGAAACCACCGTCTTTAGCCAAATGCACAATCTTAAGACACCTGACTGTCACAAGCAAAATCTTGAACACCGTAAAACAATTCTCGGTCGTCATTCACCCTTGTTCAGCTGTAATTCAACTGTCTTATTGAACAGAACCACTCGTGCCTTGCTAGAACTCCGACACCGCGGAACATGATTACATACAGATACAATTAGCTATCTCCCTTTTTCTATACACCAAACATTCCTTACCATCATCAGTTCCAAACATCCTAGTATTTCTTCACATCTACGAATCATCATAACCTTTATCAAGATTTCGCATTATACCTAGAGACAGAACCAACATAGCACGCAATAATGCCATCAGTTAATCAATAACAACCTCCCCAACTTGGTTTGGAGCCATACATCTAAGAACTTTTAGCCACTCATAGCATTCTACTCAAACGATGCCACAATGTTCTAGTTAGATTAAACTCAAGTCACTTACAAGCTTCGGCGGAGATTCGAATCATCAGAAATACTAACACTTTTGCAATTCTTGCATTCATTCACACACAACAGTTAAGCCCACTCTTTAGGTGACAAAAATCTTTCTAAGTCCCAAATTTTCCAAAAATTTCGGTAGAGTTTCCTTTGTAAATTGGCTTGTCCACCTGCCAGAGAATCACCAAAACCATCCTAGTAATACATTCACAACTCGACGAGACATCACAATGCATATCAACAACATTAGTCTCAATACTACACAAATCATATTATCATAATTGGTACAAAATCAATGCTAGGAGACTCAGCTCCCACATTTCTCACAAATTCTAAGTATGACAAACACCCTTTTTCAACCATTTTCTCAGCCTTTAAAAATGAAATAACACGGCTAGGGACGAAATCAGTCGAACCTCGCCACTCAATCTGAGAAATACCAGGAATAGCCAACGTAACTGTCTTAGCATGACAGTCCAATATAGCATGGTACGGAGACAACCAGTCCATACCCAGTATCACATCAAAGTCCACCATCCCCAACAATAACAGATCTGCCTGGGCTCCAGACCCCCAATAGAAATAACACATGATCTATAAACATAATCCACAACAATCGTATCACCCACAGGGGTGGATACATGAACGGGTAAATCAAGACTACCACGAGTCGCACCCAAATGATGTGCAAAATAAGAAGACACGTATGAATATGTGGACCCTGGATCAAATAGAACATAGGCATCTTTGTGACAGACAGAAATGATACCTCTAATGACTGCATCGGAGGCAACTGCATCACGCCTATCAGGAAGTGCATAGAATCGTGCCTGGCCTCCACCGGATCTCCCCTCGCCTCTGGGGCGACCACAAGAAGACTAACTTCCACCTCTACTAGCCTGAGATGGTGCTGAAGAGGAGGGCTGATCCCTCTGCTGAGCCCTGTCCCTACGGAGTTGAGGGCACTGTCTCCTCATGTGGCCAAACTCACCACACTCATAACATGCACCTGGTGCTGGAGAAGGGGACTGAAAAGAACCCCTCGCCGCAGAAGAACCCTGGGCCGAAGAAGTAGGTGCTGCACTCTGGGCTGGAAGGGCACTAAGTGATGACTGACCCAGCTGAAACCCCTATCAACCACGACCATAAGAACCTCCGCTCTGCTCTGGGCGGCCTGAATGAGAAGGTTTAGATGAGCGACCTCTGCTCTGCTGGGAATGCCCTCTAGATGGAGCACCACTGAAACTGCCCGAACCACGAGGCCTCTTGGCCTCCCGCTCCTCTCTCTCTCGGCGATGATCCGCCTCAATGGAGCATGCCATATCAAAAACCTGCTCAAATGATGATGACAAAACTCTCTCTCTGGTCATAAGAATAAGGATGGAGTAGTTGAGGCCATCAATGAACCTCCTGATCCTCTCCCTATCGGTAGAGATCATCCATGTGGCATGTCTAGTCAACTGTGTGAATCTGAGCTCATACTAGGTCACAGACATGTCGCCCTGAACCAACCACTCAAACTGGCGACGTAGCTCCTCGCGACGGGACTGTAGTACATACTTCTCTAGGAAGAGAGTAGAGAACTGTTGCCATGTGAGAGGTGCTGCTCCTGCAGGCCTACGCCTCTCAAACTCCTCCCACCAATCAAATGCGGGACCGGTAAACTGAAAGGTAGTAAATGAAACTCCGCTGGACTCAAGAATACCAGCCGTACACAGCATCCTCTGACACTTATCCAAGAAACCCTGGGCATCCTCGCCCTTAGTGCCACTGAACTGGTGTGGCTGAAGTCTGCCAAATCTCTCTAGACGACGCTGCTCGTCGTCGGGCATAGCCTGAACCATATGCTCTGGAGCTGGTGCAAGCTGGAGGAATAACTGGTGCAACCACCTGAGCGGGAACCGCCTCTGGCATCTGAAGTCCCCGAACCACTTGCTTAGGTGTGCGAGACACAGGGGTTTGCTGACCACCCCCTGTGTGAGATGTTGCTGCAGTAGCGGTAGCTGATACTACCTGAGCCAAACCAGAACACACTGATAATATTTGGGCAAGAGTCTACTGAAGACCATGAATAGCAATAGATACAGTCTGGCCCTGAATTGGGGCTGCTGGAGCATCAACCACTGGGGGCTGCTCCTGAACTGGTACAACGGGCGGGTCAGCTGGCACTGCCTCGGCCGCCCTACCTCTACCTCTAGCACGACCGCGCCCACGGCCTCTAACAGGTGGCAATGGAGGTCGTCCACCTCGTCCTGATGCTCGCGTTCTCGCCATCTGCGAGAGAATAGAATATAGAAGTTCAGTTCTCAGCCTCCCGAGGATAAGTACAGGCGTCCACGTACCGATCCACAAGACTCTACTATCCGGCTCAAGACTCATGAGGCCTAGTAAACCTATGCTCTGATACCAACTTGTCACGACCCCAAACCCGGTCGTGATGGCGCCCAGCACACTGCTAGGCCAGCCCGACCAATCAACATCATTCTTGGAGCTAGGAGCTCACTTTACCCAATTTAAGCATAACAAAATAAGTCAATGAAGACAGATATACCAATACGGGGATCAAGACCCAAACAGTACAACTCCCATAGACCGAAGGGTCAAGAGTCAAGAGTCTCTAAAGAACATAAGTGTTATAGGGTTTACAACAAAACTCAGTGCGGAAAGAAATGACAACATGAAATGAAAAGACAGCCAGAAAGGGGAGTCAGGTCCTGCGGACGCTGCAGCTACCTCTACTATCCCGCACAATGCCTCTGAACGGCTACCGGATCAGGTCTGCTGAGAGGTACTTGGATCTGCACACAAGGTGCAGGGAGTAAAATGAGTACTGCCAGACTCAGTGGTAATAAACAAGGGTAAGACAGCGTAGATAAGAAATCCACAATAAAACACTATGTGATGCTGAAATCAATACCCTATAACAGTTCCATATCATCAGAAATGTACCAACAAGTATCAACAACAAGTATATATAACAGCTAGCAGGTGTAGCTAAAATGCAATGCAATGCATGAAATGACCTCTACGGCGCGTAGCCCGATCCAATTTGGGTACCCGTTCTCACTGTGGGGGTTCAGACTCCGGAGGGGCTCCTACAGCCCAAGCACAATATCATGAAGATACACTGCGGCGCGCAGCCCGATCCACTTCCAGTCAACTAATATACAAATACAGCCTCGCAGGCTCAAAAGTAGTTTTGAAAACTCTTTTATCATTTTTAGTTGAAAATAGTATATCAAAGTTCCAGAGAATGGAAAAAATCATAATAACAGTTATAGCTTCAGACTGGAAATAAAACTAGCATGTCAATATCACAGCACAATGCTAACGATCCTCGCAGGATCCCAATAACTGGCTCACAACCCATAAGTATACTCAACCATCCAAGAAGGAGGTTCAACGGCTCAAGAGTAGCCAATATCACTATATAATATGTAACCATCCGAGAAGGAGGTTCGACGGCTCAAGAATAGCCAATATCATATCATAGTATCAACATGTCGGACTAAGCCATAGTCCTCAAATCATAATCGACCCCGCACTCCCAAGAGAGTACGTGTCTCGCCGTTATACAGCGTCACAAAGTGGTATACCGGGGTTTCGAACCCGCTGGTCATCACCCACATCTATTACTCACCTCAATACAGCTCGACGACTAGTCCGCGATGCCCTTGCCATGAGAATCAAGCTCCGCACGCGTAGAATCTGATCAAATATAGTAAATACACATCAATTTAGACCAATGGGACGACACCCAATCAAAATAACTCAATTTACATCAAAATTCCCAAAGTTGTCAAAACCCGACTTTTGGTACACTTCTCGAAGAATTATGAAAGTTACATATTCAGAACCCGCATCTCAATACGAGTCTAGGCATATAAAATTTACTAAAATCGGACTCCATTTGCCCACTCAAATCAGTGTTTTTCTTCAATTTTAGGCCTAGGGCTAAAACCCACCTTAAATCTTCCATTTAAAGAGAATTAATCAAGGATTTCATGATAAAATGATGTAATTAAGCCACAAAACTTACCTCCGATGAAACCCCGATGATTTTCCAGCAATTTCCCGTCAATACCTTCCCTTAGAACTCAAAAATGGTGTTTTGGGGTGTTAAACCCGCGACTTGTTCTGTTCTTGTTTTTAATTCACTGCCAGTCAAATTCCTTCATCGCGTTCGCGATGCCCCTCACGCGAAACGCGATGCCTTAGCCATTTTCTTCATCGCGAATGCGATGTTAAGTCACGAGTCCGCGAAGGACAATTCCCCAATCTCCGGATTTTTACTCTACGCGAACGCGTCCCAGTCCACGCGAACGCGATGCCTTTACCTTTTCCTCTTACGCGTTCGTGACTTGCACCATCGCAAATGCGATGGTTCCCAACTTCCTATTACGCGAACGCGGCATGTTTCCTCGCGAACGCGATGGCCAACTGGCCCCAGTCTACACGAACGCGGCATTGCCCTCGCGAACACGAAGGCTTAGCCTTCTGCACAGTGATCTGCAATTTATAGCAGACTTTTCATTGTTTCAAAATGCCGGATGATGGTCCGGATTCACCCCGAGGCCCCCGAGACCCCAACAAAAACCACCCACATACTCCAAAACACGATACGAACTTGTTCCAATCATAAAAACACCATCCTAAACATCAAAATCACCAATTACATACAGATTCAAGCCTAAATTTCTTAAAACTTTCCGAATTACACATTCGATCAAAAACCCGACCAAACGATGTCCGAATGACTTGAAAATTTGCGGACATATCCAAAATCACATGACGAAAGAAATTGTCGGAATTCCATTCCGACCCCCGGATCAAAATCTCACCTACCATTCGGATTTCGCCAAAATTCAACCTTAGCCTATTCAAGCATATTTCTACACCGAACCTCCAAATTCAATTCCGATCGCTCCCTCAAGTCACAAATCCCCTTCCGGAGCTACCCGAATCATCAGAATCCGATTCCGAGCACTCTAGCTAAATAGTCAACTCCAAGTTGACTTTCCATATTCAAACTTCCTTCAAAAAGGCTATATGCCTCATTTTCAATCCAAATCACTCCTAACTTACCCGATAGACTCTAACACCGATATGAAAGCAAAAAAACATATAAATATAAGATAACGGGGCGGTAATTCCCGTGACGACGGGCCGAGTCGTCACACCATTGGACTAATACGATTGTAGTTAGTAATTGACCGTGAATGAATATGATTTCATTCATATACTAGGACGCATCGGCCTACGGCAACCACATAAGTCCATTGGACTAATACGATTGTAGTCATAGGACCTTCCGTTTATATATCGTGGTTGTTATTTAGTAATTGACCATCTATGAATATGATTTCATTCATATACTAGGACGCATCGGCCTACGACAACCACATAAGTCCATTGGACTAATACGATTGTAGTTAGTAATTGATCGTGAATGAATATGATTTCATTCGTATACTAGGACGCATCGGCCTACGACAACCACATATGTCCATTGGACTAATACGATTATAGTCATAGGACCTTCCGTTTATATATCGTGGTTGTTATTTAGTAATTGACCATGAATGAATATGATTTCATTCATATACTATGATGCATCGGCCTACGACAACCACATAAGTCCATTGGACTAATACGATTGGAGTAATAGGAACTTCCGTTTATATATCGTATTGGGAGTAATGTCATACGTTCATACTAGGACGCATCGGCCTACGACAACCACATAAGTCTATTGGACTAATACAATTGTAGTTAGTAATTGACCGTGAATGAATATGATTTCATTCATATACTAGGACGCATCGGCCTACGACAACCACATAAGTCCATTGGACTAATACGATTATAGTCATAGGAACTTCCGTTTATATATCGTATTGGGAGTAATGTCATACGTTCATACTAGGACGCATCGGCCTACGACAACCACATAAGTCCATTGGACTAATACGATTGTAGTCATAACAGATTGGGAGTAATGTCATATGTTCATACTATGACGCATCGGCCTACGACAACCACATAAGTCCATTGGACTAATACGATTGTAGTCATAAGATCTTCTAATAACTACTCCCAACTTTTTGATATGCTAAGTATATCATGTAGACTTTTCATATAATGTGTGAATTTTATCTTACTCTTTATTAGTAATAAATTGTAGCGTTTTCAGCTTACCTTCTTTTATTACTTCACATTGATCAATTATTTTACTCATTCCTTTTCAGAAGTTACACTGCATTTTTTAGAAGCCATTATTCCATTGTTATGAAGTTAAAATGACCGATCGGATCGTAGGCTTATTTGCCATCTTTTGTTTCTTTCCATTCTCATCTTGCCATTATCTTTTTAAAGCCTCTTTCAAGCCCTCTTCATTTGTCACTTTTAGGCAACTGGGGTTCCTTTCCTTTCCAGCCTCTCCAACATGGAAGGGATGGGGTGTTGTCATTGAAGATTCCATACCATTTAATTTGAAGAAAGTCGAAGCTTTAGACTCAAGTTATTTTGTCCTTCTTCTTCTTGAATGGAATAATGGATGCCACCGTAGATTATAAAATACTTTGTATCATATGCAGATGTAGTATTCTAGTGACGTTTAGATTCACTACATATATCAATATTGGTCCTATAACTACAATATAGTCCATTGATAGTATATGAACATGTCTACCACATGTCGTAATACCATGGGATCTTATACGTTATATCACTTTGTATTAATCCTAAGTAATATGATCACGGTCTACAGAATCGGGTGTCTGATTAATATTCATTCACACTTGTTATATCGAGGATAGGTAATTGATTTTTACTTTATGAATAATCACGAGGGGTCCCACGATATATAAATGGAAGGTCTTATTGTAAACGTATGACATTACTCCTAATCAAATTTTGATAGTATATGCATAGGTAATCATATTAGTAAACGGGCCTATATGGTTGCTATAGACCGATGCGTATGGCCCTAGTATATGAATGAAATAATATTCATAGACGGTCAAAATTTGAACTTATGACCACGATATATAAACGGGCAGTTCCTATGACTACAATCGTATTGGGAGTAAGTCATACATTCATACTAGAACGCATTAGCCTACGACAACCACATAAGTCCATTGGACTAATACGGTTGTGCATGTGAACATTTGTCCTAGTATTAGTCAATATTCATACATTTAACATATCGTGCAATTATCAACCACGATGCTTCATTCACGTTTGACATACTTAGTCCCAATCAATGAACGTAAATTGATTAATAGTCCATTCAGTATACTTAGTTATTGGACAATTTATTAACGTATGTAATACAACAACAACAACAACAACAACCCAGTATAATCCCACTTAGTGGGGTCTGGGGAGGGTAGTGTGTACGCAGACCTTACCCCTACCCTGGGGTAGAGAGGCTGTTTCCAAATAGACCCCCGGCATCCTTCCCTCCAAGAACTTCCCACCTTGCTCTTGGGGAGACTCGAACTCACAACCTCTTGATTGGAAGTGGGGGTTGCTTACCATCAGAGCAACCCCTCTTGTCTATCATTTTAATATGATATCTTAACCAATGAACTTCAAATTTAATGAACTATAAGTAACTAATACGATATGTTAAAATAGGGATATGTGAATCATAGTATTATATATATGAATTAAATATATATAATACTATGATTCATATATCGTATAACTCATATATTTATATAGGTAATTTAAAACTGTGAATATTATGTGGTCAGACATAATATTCATCGGTTATATAAGACCCAAATGGAGGAAATATTTAACAACTCATTAAATTATACATGCTACTTCAACCTAATAAGTATAACCAAAACGAGGTTTAATAATGGGTTCATTATATTATTTGCTATATTTTGCATACCACATATGATACTTATCATATAAGTATGAATGACTATACACTTAATTAACTAGTAATGTACAATACGATGGTTATCATTTAGTTCATTTAGTAAATTTCATAGATAGGGTCCTATGAAATAAACGACGACTTTAATTGACTTATGTGATTTTCGTGTCCTGAATATGATTTATTAATTAATGAATATAATCATATTAATTAATATTCCTCAATTGACCTTATTCTATGTGGTATCGTATTACTATTAAAATCGTATTAACATAAACTTATGAACTAATGTATAAGGACTATTATGGCAATATGGAAGTTCATTAAGTCCTAGTTTGGTTAAACATATGAATTTGTGTCTAACCTATATCAATTTGTGAAGTGTTTAGCCGGTCAATGACAATAATTGATTAGTTTACGACTTAATTTACGTATATATGTCTAATGTAAATCATATTTTAACCTTGTAATGAGTCATATGGTGAACCAAACGGAAGTTCCTTTGAAATTTATGTGGTTCTCGTAGGCCGATGCGCCCTAGTATATGAATGAAATCATATTCATAAACGGTCAATTACTAAATAACAACCACGTTTATATACTAGGACGCATCGGCCTACGACAACTACAAAAGTCCATTGGACTAATACGATTGTAGTCATAGGAACTTCCGTTTATATATCGTATTGGGAGTAATGTCATACAATCGTATTAGTCAAATGGACTTATGTGGTTGTCGTAGGCCGATGCATCCTAGTATGTGAATGAAATCATATTCATTTACGGTCTATTACTAACTACAACAATCGTATTAGTCCAATGGACTTATGTGGTTGTCGTAGGCCGATGCGTCCTAGTATATGAATGAAATCATATTCATTCACAGTCAATTACTAAATAACAACCACGATATATAAACGGAAGTTCCTATGACTACAATCGTATTAGTCCAATGGACTTATGTGGTTGTCGTAATGCGTCCTAGTATATGAATGAAATAATATTCATTCACGGTCAACTATTAACTACAATCGTATTAGTATTGGGAGTATAATATATTGCCTACATTGGGAGCCACATTAATAAGGAAATATGATTTCAAATTATTGGGAGTATGACCACGTATCATTTCTCGGAAGTTCCTATGACTACAATCGTATCATAATAAATTAACATCTCCAACATGTAAATTAGGTTAATTGAAAGTGGCTAATGATATTATGACTAATAAAATCATATTCATTCACGGTCAATTCCAGAACATTGAGGTTCTGGAATGTAACTATTCATATTCACTTAGTATTGGGAAATATTTTGATGAATGACCAATAATAAATCATTATTATTATTGAGGTTCCGTTTATTTTACGTCATAATCCAATGGACTTATGTGGTTGTCGTAGGCCGTAGAATATTAGTCACAAGTCCACATATTAGTCCAATTGACTTATGTGGTTGTCGTAGGCCCTAAGGTACAATCCGGCATATGAATCCGTCTAGGACCACGGATTGACATTTATATATATGAATCATACGATGTGATTGATAATTTAGTGAGGCTAATGTCATATGACATAGCTTATTGGTATCAATCGTATATACTAAATAATATATGAATACGATTGTAGTTAGCAATTGGCCGTGAATGAATATGATTTCAATTATATACTAGGACGCATCGGTCTATGACAACCATATAAGTCCATTGGACTAATACGATTGTAGTTAGTAATTGACCGTGAATGAATATGATTTCATTCATATACTAGAAGCATCGGGCTACGACAACCACATAAGTACATTAGGCTAATACGATTGTAGTTAGTAATTGACCGTGAATGAATATTATTTCATTCACATACTAGGACGCATCGGCCTACGACAACCATATAAGTCCATTGGACTAATACGATTGTAGTCATAACAGACTGGGAGTAATGTAATACGATTGTAGTAGGACGCATCGGCCTACAACAACCACATAAGTCCATTTGACTAATACGATTGTAGTAATAGGACCTATCGTATATGGTTTTGGGTAACTATATAAACTCAAATATTATTAACTGATACGCTCTCAACATATAATAACTGGTACGTTGAGAGCGTGTATGGATATTATGAGTAATTCCAACAGGACATGGTTGACCAATGAATACAACCGATACAATTTGTGATTATAACTACACGACTTAGGGTTTAGGATATGTTAATGACTATATAATGTCCAAATACTTAGGCAGATTCTATAAAGTCATATATATCCCACATAAGTATTCAACTAATAAGTCCATTGGAATTACTACGGTAACTAATACTACGACAACCACTCATATGGCGTTTTATAATTGACTTATTATAGAATGATAGATTACGTTATATGAATCTATGTCACATTTAATACTGTTTCAGGTTAATTTCGTGGGACTATATATAACCTGTTTCATATATAAACATGCCCAATCTAGACTAATAAAATATTCCAGGGGGGCGTATTTATATAAATAGATACATAAACGGAACTTGCGATTTCAAGATTGGAACCTGATCCATGTGGTTATACTACGATTACATTGGACCAACGTTCAATTTCCTACTATTATATAGGAATAAATTACCACATAAACTCTTTAATTGATTACAATGAATGCCTACGACAACCGCATAAGTCATTTCATACGATAGCTAGTAAATGTCAATCCGTATAAGAAAACAGATACAGCTTCAGTAAAAATCAGTCTGATATTTCATTTCTTCATCACGTTTTCAATTACACCTTCGAGAGATAGTAGTGTACCTGATCAAACGAAAATAAACAGATGAGTTCTAAGGAGATGAAAGAGAAGAGAAGTCAGCAATGGTAGCAATAGAATATCAACAACAAATAGGTAATTGAATGATATCTCAATTACTGACTATCGATCATATACTTATGTTTATGAAAATTGAACAGTTTTGATTATTTATAATTCATATCTAAAATACTATAAATATCCCCATCTAGGTGGCTAGTTTATGTATCTGTATTGGGACAAATTGGATGAGTAGTGCGACTAGTCTGTACATACATGTGGTCGGTCCTGACGAGGTGCAACACGAGGACGCCACCTTACGAAGACGGCAACATTCGAGGACGTCCTCACTTGTGGCCGTACGCCATAAAGGGGACGACCCCGCCTTTAAAAATACCAAATCGGCGGACCCATCTAGGAGAACGTCCCCGATCCCCCCTGTTTTGTATTCCAAATATACTTGCAATATCCGGGCGTTAATGTAATAGTTAGGCGAGGGGGCCTCCTTCCTATATAAGGAAGGGCCTCCCCCCATTTGTAAAGATCGGTCAATTTTTAATAAGACATTTCTCTCTCTACATTGTTCTTCTCTCTATTATCAAATATTTCCACTGCTCACTTGTGCTATATACTGCATTGAACTTTATTATCTTCATATACGGGCTACCCACATATATTAATCGGACGATCAATCACCAATTTATATTACCTTTGATTCCGATTATCCCTTTATTTACATTGATTGATTAGTTTAAAGATATTCAACGTCTTTTGAGCAAAACAATTTGGCGTCGTCTGTGGGGATTTTGAGAATCAAACTCGTAGTGTACATTCGCGAGATCCGATAAAAAAAAAACTCTTTGAGGATGGTTGATAGTAACATGTGACCCGCGGTTATGACTGAAGTTACTACAAACCTCTTGAGTGCCATGAACGAGGATGGGGGGAGCACAGTCATCAACGCTACTCCCTCTACCACGCCTGAAGCTAAAACCTCCCCCATACCCCTAGGAAGGGACTCCGATCCGAAAGAGGCACCTCCAGCGGTCAGGAGGCTACTGGAGGAATGGCTGACTACCACCCTAAGCAGCTTGGTGGAAAAACTGCCGCAGGGTTGCGAAAATTCCGCTCCAGCTACCAGCAATACCACCGCAACAGACGAACAGGAAGAAACACGGAACAACAGCCGAGCTATCGAGACCCAGACGCACGGTGACACACTAGCCTCCATCCTTAGAAAAATAAAGGAAATGGAGGGCGAAAACCAGGTTCTCCGCGACCAGATGAAGGAGCACCAATAAAGGGTTGACAAGATTCCTGGGGTGCCTAAGCTACTACCAAAGCGGGACGTAGGAAGGTTCGTGGAACAACCTTATTCCGAAAAAGAAGTGCCCTACACCATCCCAAAAACCTTTAAGATGCCCCCATACCTGAAGGTGTACGACGGAACCACCGACCCAGAGGATCATCTCATCCACTACGTCACCGCAGTAAAAGATAACGACTTATATATAGAACAGGTTCCGTCAGTGCTGCTGAAGAAGTTCGGCGAAACGCTGACTGGAAGAGCGCTAATCTGGTACTCTCAACTACCCACCAAGGCGATCTCGACCTTCGAGGAAATGGCTGATAAATTTGTCACCGCACATGCCGGTGCCAAGAAAGCGGAAGCAAGGGTGAACAACACATTCGCCGTCCGACAGACCGCGTGCGAACGCCTCAGGGACTTCCTCGCAAGGTTCAATAGGGTAAGAATGAGCCTGCCAAATGTGTCGGAAGGAATGGCGGTGGTGGCCTTCCAGAACGGGCTCAACA
Organism: Nicotiana noctiflora; assembly: GCA_032618575.1. NCBI lineage: Eukaryota > Viridiplantae > Streptophyta > Magnoliopsida > Solanales > Solanaceae > Nicotiana > Nicotiana noctiflora. The sequence goes on along the minus strand of JASVEL010005968.1, from coordinate 169,606 downwards.
GGGACGGCTCCAGGGACACCAAGAAGCTGCTGAGCCGGCTCAGGAAGTACCCTCCCACAACTTGGGACGAGATCCACAATGCCTATTGCGCCGAGGTGCGGGCAGACGAAGAGGATCTCAACGGACCAACCCGACAGCTAGCTGTCGTGCACCCGGACGCAAGGAAGGATCGACAAAATGAGGGACGCCGGGAACCCCCTCCACGCCTCAGCAGGGAACGACACCAACCCTACGCAAGGTCTTCACTTCCGCCCCCGCGACACACGGATGCTGTGCAGCGTTAAGTCGCCCCACTCAGAAACAACCGAGGTACGCCCCCTTTACTTTCACCACATAACTTTTGTGTTTCTCCCTCGGAAGTGGTGTACGCTCTGGAGAAACTAGGCACCAAGGTGCAGTGGCCCCTAAAGATGAAGTCAGACCCAGCCACGGGGAAATCCAACGTCCTGTGCGAGTTCCATCAGGAACGAGGACACCGGACTAAAGACTGCATCGGCATACGGCAGGAAGTCGTCAGAATGCTCAATCAGGGATACTTGAAGGAACTGCTCAGTGACAACTGGAAAAGTAATTTTGGCCATGGGCGGGAGCACTCCAGGGGACCCCCAAAGCCACCCTCCCCGACGTGTACAGTAAACATGGTCGTCGGGGAAGTGGATGACGCCGCCGTCAATCACGTCAAGTTCACCAACACACACCGACTGAAGAGAACTATCTCCCACGAACGGTATGATGACCTCGAAGGAAGTATCACCTTCGATAAGTCTGAAGCCGACGGTTTGTGTTTCCCTCACTATGATGCTTTGGTTATTACCCTGCGTATCATTGATACCGATGTCAGGAGAGTCATGATCGATGACGGAAGTGGTGCCTGCATCATTCATCCGAGAGTCCTCACTCAGATGGGACTCGAGGACAGAATCACTCCCAGGTGCATAACTCTAATCGATTTTAACAATGCAGTGGAGCGCACGTCAGGAGAAGTGACCCTGCCCGTCTTTGCGGGAGGTGTCACCCTAGAAACAACCATTCACGTGATAAACCAGGAGACGACCTACAACGTCATCATTGGACGCCCATGGATACACGCCATGCTAGCGATCCCATAAAGCCTGTACCAAGTAATCAAATTCCTTACCCAATGGGGAATATTCAGCATTCAAGGGGAGCCGTGCATAGCACAGGAATACTATAAAATAACTCAAGATTGCGCTCACACAGAACAACTGAGCGGGGCAAGCGCGAAAGCATAGCAATCAACCACGTCGGGGACTCAAGCAGACCCGACGGCCGACGCCATAAGGGATCCAGACATCATAGAAGCTTGCAATGCTACGGCCGAGGAGCTCGACCCAGTTCAACTAGACCAGAACGACCCTGAGAAGAAGGCCTACATCGGTAACGGGCTCGTGAAACCGGGTAAGTACCATGAATTTCTGACTAAACATGCAGAAACATTTGCTTTTTCCCATGCAGACATGCCAGGGATCTCACCGAATATCGCCACGCACAGGCTCAACGTGGATCCATTAAATCCACCAGTGAAACAAGGCAGGAGAAAATTCAATGCCGCCATCAATGAGGCGGTCCGAGAGGAGGTAGACAAATTACTAGCCAACGGTTCCATCAGAGAGTCGAAGTACACGCAATGGATCACCAACATGGTAATGGTCAAGAAAAAAAGCGGAAAGTGGAGGATGTGCGTGGACTTCATCGACTTAAACAAGGCCTGCCCTAAAGACTCCTTCCCCCTGCCCCACATCGATCAACTGATCGACGCCACAACAGGGCATGAGCTATTGAGCTTCCTGGACGCCTATTCTGGATTCAATCAAATTCTGATGGCGGAGGAGGATCAGGAAAAAACCACCTTCACCACCCACCAAGATACTTACTGCTACAGGGTGATGCCCTTCGGGCTGAAGAACGCGGGAGCCACTTACCAGATGTTGGTCACTAAGATGTTCAATAAGCAACTCGGGAAGACCATAGAGGTTTACATTGATGACAAGATGGTTAAATCGGCAAAAAAGGAGGACCATATCGATCACCTGCGAGAGGCCTTCGAAATCTTGAACAGTTACGGGATGAAGTTAAACCCCGAAAAATACGCTTTTGGCGTAGCATCTGGGAAGTTCCTCGGTTTCCTGTTATCGCAGAGGGGTATCGAGGTCAACCCAGACCAAATCAAGGTGATCGCCTCGATACCCGATGCATTTACCAGCAAATAATAGGTTAAGAAGTTGACAGGCCGAATAGCCGCCCTATCCCGCTTCATCTCCCGATCATCAAACAGGTGCCACAAGTTCTTTAATGTGTTGAGGAAGGATAACGGTTTCCACTGGAATGACAAATGTGTCAAGGCCCTCCAAGAACTGAAAGCGTACCTGACATCCCCGCCACTGCTGGCAAAGGCGGAACCAACCGAACCTCTATTAATATACCTGGCCGTCTTCGAGGTTGCAGTCAGTGCGGTGCTCATCCGCGATTAGAATGGTATGCAATCACCTATCTATTACATTAACAAGACTCTAGTGGACGCCGAGACTCAGTACCCACACCTTGAGAAACTGGCACCGGCGTTGGTCACATCTTCCCGAAAGCTGAGACCTTACTTCCCTCTAAGAAGCATCCTACACAAGCCCGAACTGTCGGGCCGTCTCGCCAGATGGGCTATAGAGCTCAGCGAGCACGATATCACCTATGTCCCTAGAACCGCCATCAAATCACAAGTCCTCGCCGACTTTATAGCCGACTTCAGCGCCGACCTCTCACCTGAGGCTGAGAAGGAGGTCCTGCAAACGGCCCCTAACATAGACCCCTGGATACTCCACACCGATGGAGCCGCGAACGCCTCGGGATCGGGACTGGGACACGTTCTCGAGGTCCCCACGGGCAAGGTTATTTTCCAGTCCATACGATGCCTCGAGATGACTAACAACGAAGCGGATTACGAAGCCGTTATTGCAGGTTTGAAATTAGCCGCCAGATACGGGGCCCGTCGACTGGTCTTGCACTGCGTCTCACCACTTGTGATAAATCAAGTCGCCGGAGCCTACCAGATCAAGGAACAAAGGTTACAGAAATATCAAGGCGAAGTCTGTAAACTGATAGCCCAATTCGACGAATGTCGCTTCGAGCAAGTATGTAGGGTACATAACGCCGAAGCCGACGGATTGGCCAAACTGGCCGCAGCGGCTACGAATTTGAGCAAAGAAAGCACCGTCACCCTCATGCATTCTGCCATCGATCGCATCGAGGTATTCTCTCTACACCTAATATGGGACTGGCGTAACCAGTTCCTTCCATACTTGCAGGAAGGACAATTACCGCTCAACAAAAAAAAAGCTAGAAAGCTTCGCGCACAAGCCGCCAGATACTGCCCAATAAACGGCGACCTCTACAAAAGAGCTTTTGGAGGACCCCTGGCCAAATGCCTGGGGCCCAACCAGACGACTCCGGTACTGGAAGAAGTCCATGAGGGTCATTATGGCGCCCATACTGGAAATAGAGCACTCATGTGGTGCCTGATACGGGCCGGTTATTACTGGCCCACAATGAAAAAAGATGCGGCATACTACGTCCAACGATGCGAGAAGTGCCAAAAGTTTGCTCCCATGATACTGTTCCTTTCATATGGTCCGAAGAGTGCGAGGAGAGCTTTCAGAAGCTCAAGATAGCACTGACCACAGCACCAGTCTTGATACTGCCGTCAGCTTCAGATCCTTATACTGTGTATTGTGATGCCTCAGGATTTGGCATTGGTTGTGTGTTGATGCAGGAGGGTAGGGTCATTGCTTATTCTTCTCGTCAGTTGAATCCCCACGAGAATAACTACCCTGTTCATGATTTATAGCTAGCAGCCATAGTTCATGCTTTGAAGGTTTGGAGGCATTACTTGTATGGTGTCTCATGTGAGGTGTTCACGGATCATCGCAGCCTTCAACACTTTTTCAGACAAAAGGACCTTAATTTGAGACAGCGGAGGTGGTTGGAATTGCTTAAAGATTATGACATCACCATCTTGTATCATCTGGGGAAGGCCAATGTGGTGGCCGATGCTTTGAGTCGGAAGGCGATCGGTATGGGCAGCCTAGCTTTCATCCCAGTTGGGGAGAGGCCATTTGCTTATGACGTTCAGGCCCTAGCCAATCGGCTAGTGAGGTTGGATATTTCGGAGCTGAGTCGAGTGTTGGCTTGTGTTGTTTCTCGATCCTCCTTATATGATCGCATCAGGGAGCGACAGTATGATGACCCATATTTGCTTTTCCTTAAGGACAAATTGCTGCACAATGATGCTAGGGATGTGAATATCGACAGTGATGGTGTTCTGAGGATGCAGGGCCATATATGCGTACCCAATGTAGATGATTTGCGGGAGTTAATACTTGAGGAGGCACACAGTTTGCGGTACTCCATTCACCCAGGTGCCGCGAAGATGTACCAGGACTTGAGACAGCACTACTGGTGGAGAAGGATGAAGATAGATATTGTTAGGCATGTAGCCAAGTGCCTCAAATGCCAGCAGGTCAAGTATAAGCATTAGAGACCGAGCGGTGTCCTTCAGCGTATGGTTATTCCCGAGTGGAAATGGGAGAGGATCACCATGGATTTTGTTACTGGGCTCCCTCGGACTTCGAGGAAGTTTGATTCTGTGTGGGTGATTGTTGATCGGCTGACCAAGTCCGCACATTTCATCCCAGTTTGTACTACTTACTCATCGGAGCGGTTGGCAGGCGATCTTTATTCGGGAGATTGTCAGGTTGCATGGGGTCCCAGTGTCTATTATATCTAATAGAGGCACTCAGTTCACTTCTCAGTTTTGGAGAGCATTTCAGCGGGAGATGGGTACGCGGGTTGAGTTGAGCATCACATTTCACCCCCAGACAGACGGGTAGTCTGAGCGCACTATTCAGATCCTGGAGGATATGTTGCGAGCATGTGTGATTGACTTTGGTGGTTCGTGGGATGAGTTCTTGCCACTTGATGTGTTTGCCTACAACAACAGTTATCAGTCGAGTATTCAGATGGCCCCGTACGAGGCGATGTATGGCAGATGGTGTAGATCTCCCGTGGGATGGTTTGAGCCTGGTGAAAATAGATTGATAGGGATTGAGTTAGTCCAGGATGCTCTGGATAGAGTGAAGTTGATTAAGGAGAGACTTCGCACAACACAGTCTCACCAGAAGAGTTATGCAGACCGTAGGGTTCGAGAGTTGTCTTTCATGGTTGGTGATAGAGTATTGCTGAAGGTTTCACCCATGAAGGGTGTCATGAGGTTCGGGAAGAAGGGGAAGCTGAGTCCCAGGTACATTGGTCCTTTTGAGATACTCGGGAGGGTTGGAGAGGTGGCATATGAGTTGGCCTTGCCACCCAGCTTATCCAGCGTTCATCTAGTATTCCATGTGTCTATGCTCCGGAAGTACATCAGGGATCTGTCTCATGTATTAGACTTCAGTACCATTCAGCTTGATGGTGATCTATCTTATGATGTGGAGCCAGTGGCTATTCTGGGTAGACAGGTTTGAAAGTTGAGGTCCAAGGAGATTGCTTCAGTCAAGGTGCATTGGAGAGGCCGACCCGTGGAGGAGGCTACTTGGGAGGTCGAGCAGGAGATGCGGAGCATATATCCTCACCTATTTGAGTCACCAGGTATGTTTCTTGACCCGCTCGAGGTCGAGCATTTTCTTAAGTTGGGGAGAACATGATGACTCGTCCCGTCATCATGTGAGTTATCACCGCGTTATCCCCGTTATATGCTTGTTAAGGTTGCAATGTGCATGTTGGGTAAGTTTGAGTCAATCCGGGTTGAGTTCAGTTGAAATTGAGATAAATAGTCTCTTAGAAGAAGGAATAGTTGAGAAAAGTCAGCTGGATGTTGACTTGTGAGTTAGAGAGCTAGGAATCGAATTCTGATGATTCGGTCAGCTCCGGGAGGTCATTTATGAGCTAGGAGAGCGATCGGAAGTGAATTTGGAGGTCCGGTATAGTTTTAGGCTTGAATTGGCTAAAGTTGAATTCTGGCGATATCCGATCGATAGGTGAGATTTTGATCCGGGAGTCGGAATGGAATTCCGATAGTTGCAGTAGCTCTGTTAGGTGATTTTGGATGTGTCTGCAAAGTTTCAGGTCACTCGGAGGTCGCTTGGTCAGGTTTTTTTATCGAATGTCGGTTGCGGAAGTTTGAATTAAAAATTAGGTTTGAATTGTTTGAATTCGATGTTTTTCCGTGTTAATGTATGTGTTTTTATCATTGGAGCAAGTTCGTATGATGCTATGGAGTAATTTTAGAGGTTTGCAGGTCTGGATTTTTTAGAGGTTTGCAGGTCTGGATTTTTTTGGCTTCTGCTATTTTCGCTTCTGCGGGTTGGGGGACCGCAGAAGCGGAAGCGTAGGGGTGGAATTTATCTCGTAGAAGCGAGATTGGGCATTTCCGCAGAAGCGTCCCAGGATGCGCAGGGGCAGGCTCGCAGAAGCAAGCCCAGGTCGCAGGAGCGGAGGTAGGCCAGCCGGTGGGTTTTCGCAGAAGCGGAGCCCAGTCCGCTTAGGCGGTCTCGCAGGTGCGAGACCTGGAACGCAGAAGCGGAAATGGGCAGCTTGGTATGGAATTGCAGAAGCGGCCGTGTGTCCGCAGAAGCGGACTCGCATGTGCGCGTCAGGAACCGCAGAAGCGGAAATTGCACCTGTGATATGAATATTCGAAGGGAAAAATTTCATAAGTCATAAAAACTTTAGGGCTCGATTTTAAGAGGCGAATTGGGCGATTTGGACGGGAGATTGCTGGGAGATCATCGGTTTATCATCGGAGGTGAGTTTTATGGTTCATTTACGCGTTTTTATCATGAAATCCTCCTCTATTTTGCTGAAATTGGAAGAAATCATGGGGGAATTTAGCCTAAGCTAGGGCTTTAATAAAATACCGATTTGAGTGGGCAAACAGAGTCCGATTTTGGAAAACTTTATATGCATAGACTCGTATTGAGACGTGGGGAGAGTATATTTCAACTCAGTGAGTAATAATAATAATCAATAACTGAAAGTTAGAACTCCTGTACTATAACTAAAACAGTTCTAAGGCAAACCCCCATAGGTAAGTCATCACTACAATGAGTACTCTGATCTCCAGTCCAAATCTACCTCAACAAGGTCCCACGCTGACCAAATCCTCACTCGTACCGCTACGGTGTACAGCCATATCAATGTATGAAGATATATACATATGCCTATAATGTATAAGTACTTAAGTATGTATAAGGATATGGATAAGTATATTGCTGTGGCGTGCATCCCGCTCCAATACATATACCGCTGCGGCACACAGCCCGCTCCATTTAACATCGACGGCGCTCACTGGGGATGTATACAGACTTCGAAGGGGCTTCCTAGGCCCAAGCGCTATGATACTGCGGTGTGCAGTCCGATCCAATATATATATATACATATATACATATACTGCTGCGGCGTGCAGTCTGATCCCATAATATACACCGGCGCTCACTGAGAATGTGTTCAGACTCAGACTCCGAAGGGGCTCCTACAGCCCAAGCGCAATAATGCTGCGGCGTGCAGTCCGATCCAACATATATACTGCTGCGGCGTACAGCCCGATCCAATATATATAGTGCTGCGGCGTGCAGCCCGATCCGATATATATAGGTATATATAATTAATACCTCATGATGGGTTCTCGACCCTGTCCCAATCAGTATAGGATTGGCCTTTCAGGCCCACTCAGCTAATTCATGGAATTTCCACCCTAAGTAATATATCTCTCATAGTACACATCTAGTACCGGTTCTTAATAGGCTATTCAACTAGTTTTACGGCTGAGTGTAAGTCTCTATCATGATATAAGGGTCACCTAGCTCTACAGGTCCCCTAATGCTCTATAGATCGGCACAAGGCCCCAAACATGGCTATTAGCTCAATTACACAGTTATAATCTCATTAACAGTCATAAAACACAGTCTACTATAAGCCGGGATGGACCAAATCCAAGTCCCCACTCACAATGTCACCACGCCCGTCACAAGACGCGTATCTCATCTCAACATAGCACTGTAAAGTGCTAGTACGGGGTTTCAAACCCTCAGTACATTATTTACTACTACCACTCACCTCGAACCGGTAGAAGCCTCAGTCCGCCTTGCGCTTGCCTCGCAAATCAATCTCCTCGGATGCCAAGTCTGCTCAAAATCAATGATAATACATCACTTTATGCCCAATTCATGCAACCCATATGAAATAACCCCAAATTGCATCAAAACCCACAAAGTTGTCAAAACCTGACTTTTGGTGCGCTTCTCGAAAAATTATAAAAGTTACATATTCGGAACCCTCGTCTCAATACGAGTCTAGGCATATAAACTTTACCAAATTCGGACTTCATTTTCCCACTCAAATCGGTGTTTTTTTACAATTTTAGGCCTAGGGCAAAAACCCACCTTTAATCTTCCATTTTCATAGAAATAATCAATGATTTCATGATAAAAGCGCGTAATTAAACCACAAAACTTACCTCCGACAATATCCCGATGATCTCCCAGCAATTCCCGTCACTTTCTCACTCTAGAGCTCAACAATGGGGGTTTATGAAATGAAACCCGTATGTGAAATGTTCTGGTTTTAAAATCACTGCCTGGGACTTTTCTTCTATGCGTTCGCGTGACTCCACTCGCGTCCGCGATGCACAGACCGGCTAACCCTTCGCGAACGCGGCGCTGCACCACGCATTCGCGATGACCATTTTCCTCAGCCACCAAATTTTGTTCTTCGCGAACGCGACCTTGTTGACGCGAACGCGAAGCTTCCCTGCTTCCTCCTACGCGAACGCGACATCCACCCTCGCGAACACGATGCCCAACTGGACTCTGCCTACGCGGGCGCGGCCTAAGCCTCGCAAACGCGAAGGCTTACAGTCCTGCCCAGTTTCTGCAATTTTTCTGCAGATTTTTAAGTTCCAAAAATGCCAGATGATGGTCCAGATTCACCCCGAGGTCCCCGGGACCCCAACGAAAACCACCAACATACTCCAAAACACGATACGAACTTGTTCCAATCATAAAAACACGCCCTCAAACACGGAAAACATCGAATCCAAACAATTCAAGCCTAAGTTTTCATTCAAACTTCCGAAACCGACATTCGATCAAAAACCCGACCAAACGACCTCCGAATGACCTGAAATTTTGCAGGCACATCCAAAATCACATGCCGAAGCTACAGGAGTTATCGGAATTCCATTCCGACCCCCGGATCAAAATCTCACCCACCGTTCGGATTTCGCCAAAATTCAACCTTGACCAATTCAAGCCTATTCCTACACCGGACCTCTAAATTCACTTCTAATCGCTCTTCTAGCTTATAAATGACATCGCGGATCTGACCGAATCATCAGAATTCGATTCTGAGCTCTCTAACTCATAAGTCAATATCCAGCTGACTTTTCTCAACTATTCCTTCTTCTGAGAGACTATTTGTCTCAATTTCAACAAACTCAACCCGGATTGACTCAAACTTACCCAACATGCATTTTACAACATAAACAAGCATATAACGGGGATAACGGGGTGATAACTCACATGATGACGGACCGGGTCATCACATTCTCCCCAACTTAAGGAAACGCTCATCCTCGAGCGGACCAAGAGGTTTACTGGAAGTAACCCAATAGCTGAATGACCTTACCAAGCATATATTCGGGGCGATCCCACGTCACCCTATCTCATATAAGTCCAGTGACATAGTATAGCTGAATTTACACAGTCTATCTGAACCGTAAACCACATTGCACTTTCCGAAATCATATACCAAATCTGAATCCCACATCTATACTCAGAGTACACACGATCCATCTGTAATAGTCCATACTTGCCACCCCGGGTGAGATCACATGATTTATCAAATAACCGAATCGCTCGAGGCGATGGTCTCTAATCACAACAATGGCCACCATGACCAAATACTAGCAGAAAAAACCTTTCTCATTAGATAGAGTCTTATTCCAACCCTCTTCATATCCTGCCCACGGCAACTGAAGCACGCGATATACCGAACCCATCTCTTGGGTCAACCATTCGTGAATCCATTTCCCTTTTAAAACTGATACCACAATAGGTTTCGGAGCCAAACCTCGATATTACCTTCCTAACAAGCTAAGATCAAATATGCTCATACTCATTAATGACTCAAATGATCATTTAGGTTATAACACACCACACTGGTGATATGACGCCTCAACACCGGCCTAAGCCGCGACAAGCACAACATAAGCTCCAATAGGAAACGTCTGAACATACTCAGATTATGACAACTGACTCCAACAACAGAGCTGTAATTCAATTCCTCCATACCATCATATCATAAAACTGAGATCTCGTCTCACATCATAGGAATAGAGTACATGTCTCCTTCTCGAAAGGTCATAACATCACGTGGCCTTGCCACGACTCATGATTCTATCCAAACACTATTACTCACGAAGCACCTCAAGTCACCATGCTCAGAACGGTCATCCACGCACAGATTTAGGTCTGAACCCAAGCAATCAATCACACCTGCGGTGATACAATTGATGTACGCTATCAAATCCTGAAAGGACATAACCAATGTGCTATTCCCCGAGCGATACCCAATACGGACTATTCCTTAGAAGCTAGGAAGTATTGTATACAAGGTAACATATAGGAAGCTATATTTTCCACATCACACTATTGTGGCGCGCAACCCGTTCCAATAACATACCCGTGGCGGCATGCCACCCGATCCAGATACCATACCTGTGGCGGCGTGCCACCCGATCCTGATACCATACATGTGGCGGCGTGCCACCCGATCCAAATACTATACCTGTGGCGGCGTGCCACCCGATCCACGAATACATCTAGCAAGGGAAATGCACATCGAGTCAAGTTGCTCATTGCAACAAACATATATATATAGCCTCAAGCTTGGCCACATGAAACGCATCCGACAAAGTTCCTCAATACTGCAGTTGAATCAATGGTAGATACCTCTACACCGACATCCGCCACGAAGGCCCAACTGACAAAGCAATACCTACCAGCCGTCCGCTGGCCCTAGGGTACATCTACCCTGCTGGAGCATGATCTGATGCGCTCTGCCACGCAGTTGTGACATTTCTCTAATATAGTCCATACCACATTAGTCTAGACAACCTGACTTATAACAACCAGCCTGCAATCATATATCACTATTCAAATTCGTCATATCAAGTAACAAAATTGCCACTAGGGCTTCCAATTTCCAATAACCGCTAAATGGTGCCGATACACACGATATACCACCACTGTGTAGGCGGATTACGAGAACTTCTAGTCTCCAACACATATGTAACACATGGATCACTATGCCTGATCCCACTTTCCACCGTACGAACACGTAACACACATCAAGCATCCATTCATACCACGTACGCCATTCAGAAATTTCCCTATGCCAACAACAACTCAATCATCATTGTCCATCCAACAGGAAAATACCACAATACCACTAGATATTATCAGTTTACATCACCTTGCCCTTTTGACCATATACTTTGCCAAATCACTAGGATAGTAGTACCATTTTCCTTAATCACCTGGAAGCTTGATTCCCAGATTATCTACAGCTGCCCACGCTGCTTGGGGATTTTAATGACTTCCCATATATTATGAACAAATCTCAAAGCCTTGAATATGCCATTATCAACATTCCATAACGCATCGCATATACCATACCACACTAAGATAACATGGAAATTCATATTCCTTTCCTACGCCGCAAACATCGGCGTACTCAACTAGACAAGAACTTTCATGATCCCATATAGAGAAAACTCATTACCCATTCCATGCTTCGAATACCGATAGGAATATACTCATTTTCAAACCATGCTAAAACACATCACAATTCTTTCCTCCCATTCATTGCATAAGCTTAACAGCCAGGACTGAGTCCTTTTACCCATATCGAGCTACGCAACTGCCAGCACATCAAGGGCTTTGCTGCACCATAACTGCAAGGCTCATTACCTCGAACACACACCAGGAGTTACTCGTGCCCTTTTCATACCGTTCCAATTTACTAACAAGTTGTTCCATTTACCTAATTTCCTTTCTAATTCATCTTTAATTGAATATTAGCCTTTACTGTAGCACCATAATACATCAACTCCTGTCACCACACAAGACTTGTACATAAGACCACACCGTCTAAGACTCACAGGCCGCTGGATACTCCCTCAGATGTTTCCCCGAGGTACCACAATTACCTTGAAGAACTTCCTGCAATTTTTTTGAATTCATTATCATTACTCTCCAATATAGACACATAGAATCTCATCATCCACATAACATATCGAAAGTCTCGATTTCTTCTAACGAAACCACGGTCTCTAGCCACGTACCCAATCTTAAGACACCTTACCGTTACAAGCAAAATCTTGAACACCGTAAAACAATTCTCGGGCGTCATTCACCCTCAACCGATTATAATTCAACTGCCTTATTGAACATAACCACTCGTGCCTTACTAGAACTCTGACACCGCAGAACATGATTACATTCAGATACAATTAGCTACCTTTCTTTTCTATAACCGAACATTCTTTACCAACATAAGTTCAAAACATCCTAGTATTTCTTCACATCTACGAAGCACTATAACATTTATCAAAATTTCCCAACATATCCAGAGACAGGACCAACATAGCACACAACAGTGCAATCAGCTAGTCAATAGCAACCTCCCCAACTTAGCTCGAAGCCATATACGTCAAGGCACTTTTAACCCCTCACAGCATTCTTACTCAATTGATGCCACAATTCTAGTTAGATTAAACTCAAGTCATTTACAAGCTTTAGCGGAGATTCGATTCATCACATACCTTAACGCTTTTGCAACTCTTGCATTTATACACACACCATTTAAGCCTATTCTCCAGGTGACAGAATTATTTTCTATGCCCCCAAATTTTTCAGAAATTTTGACAGAGTTTCCTCTATAATTTGGCCTATCCACCTGCTAGCGAATCACCAAAATCATCCTAACAATACATCCGCAGCTCGACGAGACATCACAATGCACATTAACAACATACATCTCTATACTACACAATTATATCATCAGCTTTAGTACATGAACATACGCTGCACCTGCTCAAATCATAACACATATACCTTTCACCATGATACACCTAGCACAACCAATTTGGTCTTCCTGCATCTGAACTCATACTACCGCACGTAGTGCACTTTACCTTTCCGCTAAGAGGCAATGAACATATTTCTCACGCCCATAGCTAGGGCTACGTATACAATTACAATAAGAATCGAATACCTTATAGCTCTCCCATTATCAAACTGCCATTTTCACAATTACGATCAATACCGGTCGTATGAACTTCATAATACCGGCTCGTGAAATTAGCACCTTGGTACTCAAGCCATAGACAAGGATCTGGCCTCAAGTCCTTCAGACAGGCCCAACATGAACTCATAGAGATTATACCTCGTCCCTCGATTAGGGAATCATAAGCCATCAAGGCAAATTTATCACTAAGCACTCGAGTGCACTTACAAACATGTAAAAGGAGTTTCAAGAATTACATCTCAAGCTGAATTAAGGACGCACGATAAGAATTTCAAGAATTTGAAACTTTCCTAAAAGGTTTGCAGCCTCCCGAGGATAAGTACAGACGTCCCCGTATCGATCCACGAGACTCTACCAATCGGCTCATGACTCGCGAGACCTATTAACCTAGGCACTGATACCAACTTGTCACGACCCAAACCCCGGTCGTGATGGCACCCAACAATAATGCTAGGCAAGCCCGACCATATTATCTCTTAAACCGGGCAATTATTAATTCTAATTAATCCAGTTAAGATTAAATAGCAAGTGGTCATATCAAAATGGCAACGTAATAGTAAAAGCATACAAAATACGGTCCCAACCATATCGTGGTGTCACGAGTCTGAGCCTCTACAGAATAAGCATCCTAGTACAAACCAGTCTAAACAAGATGAAAGCAACAAATGATAAAGAAGGAGAAAACGGGTTCTGCGAACGACGGCAGCTACCTCATAGTCTCCGCAAAAGTAGATAAGGATCAGCAGCTACAACTCAATTGCCCTCGGGCTCCTGTGAATCTGCACAAAAAGTGCAGGGGAGTGGGGTGAGTATACTTCAACTCAGTGAGTAATAATAATAATCAATAACCGAAAGTTAGAACTCCTGTACTATCACTAAAACAGTTCTAAGGCAAACCCCCATAGGTAAGTCATCATTACAATGAGTACTCTGATCTTAAGTCCACATCTACCTCACCAAGGTCCCACGCTGACCAAATCATCACTCGTACGGCTACGGTGTACAGCCATATCAATGTATGAAGATATATACATATGCCTATAATGTATAAGTACTTAAGTATGCATAAGGATATGGATAAGTATACTGCTGCGGCGTGCAGCCCGCTCTAATACATATACCGCTGTGGCGCGCAGCCCACTCCATTTAACGTCGACGGCGCTCACTGGGGGTGTATACGGACTTCGGAGGGGCTCCCTAGGCCCAAGCACTATGATGTTGCGGCGTGCAGCCCGATCCACACATATATTACTGCGGCGTGCAGTCCGATCCAATATATATATATATATATATATATATATATATACTGCTGCGACGTGCAGCCCAATCTTATAATATACATCGGCGCTCACTGAGAATGTGTGCAGACTCAGACTCCGAAGGGGCTCCTACAGCCCAAGCGCAATAATGTTACGGCGTGCAGTCCGATCCAACATATATACTGCTGCCGCGTACAGCCCGATCTAATATATATACTGCTGTGGCATGCAGCCCGATCCGATATATATAGATATATATAATTAATACCTCATGACGGGTTCTCAACCCTGTCTCAATTAGTCTAGGATTGGCCTTTCAGGCCCACTCAGCTAATTCAGGGAATTTCTACCCTAAGTAATATATCTCTCACAGTACACATCTAGTACCGGTTCTTAATAGGCTATTCAACTAGTTTTACGGCTGAGTGTAAGTCTCCATCACAATATAAGGGTCACCTAGCTCTACAGGTCCCCTAATGCTCTACAGATCGGTAGAAGACCCCAAACATGGCTATTAGCGCAATTACAGAGTTATAATCTCATCAACAGTCATAAAACACAGTCTACTATAAGCCGGGATGGACCAAATCCAAGTCCCCGCTCACAATGTCACCACGCCCGTCACAAGACGCGTATCTCATCTCAACATAGCACTGTAAATTGCTAGTACGGGGTTTCAAACCCTCAGTACATTATTTACTACTACCACTCACCTCGAACCAGTAGAAGCCTCAGTCCGCCTTGCGCTTGCCTCGCAAATCAATCTCCTCGGATGCCAAGTCAGCTCAAAATCAATGATAATACATCAATTTATGCCCAATTCATGCAACCCATATGAAATAACCCCAAATTGCATCAAAACCCACAAAGTTGTCAAAACCCGACTTTTGGTTCGCTTCTCGAAACATTATAAAAGCTACATATTCGGAACCCTTGTGTCAATACGAGTCTAGGCATGTAAAATTTACCAAATTCGGACTTCATTTTCCCACTCAAATCGGTGTTTTTCTACAATTTTAGGCCTAGGGCTAAAACCCACCTTTAATCTTCCATTTTCGTAGAAATAATCAATGATTTCATGATAAAATCACATAATTAAATCACAAAACTTACCTCCGACAATATCCCGATGATCTCCCAGCAATTCCCATCACTTTCTCACTCTAGAGCTCAACCATGGGGGTTTATGAAATGAAACCCGTATGTGAAATGTTCTGGTTTTAAAATCACTGCCTGGGACATTTCTTCTACGCGTTCGCGTGACTCCACTCGCGTCCGCGATGCACAAACCGGCTAACCCTTCGCGAACGAGGCACTGCGCCACGCGTCCGCGATGACCATTTTCCTTAGCCACCAGATTTTGTTCTTCGCGAACGCGACCTTTTTGATGCAAACGCGAAGCTTCCATGCTTCCTCCTACGCGAACGCGACATCCACCCTCGCGAACACGATGCCCAACTGGACTCTGCCTACGCGAATGCGGCCTAAGCCTCGCGAACACGAAGGCTTACAGTCCTGCCCAATTTCTGCAATTTTTTGCAGATTTTTAAGTTTCAAAAATGTCGGATGATGGTCCGGATTCACTCCGAGGCCCCCGGGACCCCAACGAAAACCACCAACATACTCCAAAACATGATACGAACTTGTTCCAATCATAAAAACACACCCTCAAACACGGAAAACATCGAATCCAAATAATTCAAGCCTAAGTTTTCATTCAAACTTCCGAAACCGACATTCGATCAAAAACCCGACCAAACTACCTCCGAATGACCTGAAATTTTGCAGGCACATCCAAAATCACATGCTGAAGTACAGGAGTTGTCAGGATTCCATTCCGACCCCCGGATCAAAATCTCACCCACCATTCGGATTTCGCCAAAATTCAACCTTGGCCAATTCAAGCCTATTCCTACACCGGACCTCCAAATTCACTTCCGATTGCTCTCCTAGCTCATAAATGACATCCCGGAGCTGACCGAATCATCAGAATTCGATTCTAAGCTCTCTAACTCATAAGTCAACATCCAGCTGACTTTTCTCAACTATTCCTTCTTCTGAGAGACTATTTGTCTCAATTTCAACCAAACTCAACCCGGATTGACTCAAATTACCCAACATGCATATTACAACATAGAAAAGCATATAACGGGGATAACGGGGTGATAACTCACATGATGACGGACCGGATCATCACACCTGCACTTTTTGTGCAAATCCACAGGTGCCCGAGAGCAGTTGAGTCGTTGTAGCTGCTTACTCAAATCTACTTTTACGGAGACTACGAGGTAGCTGTCGGCGTCCGCAGAACCTGTTTTCTCCTTCCTTATCATTTTGTTGCTTTCATTTTACTTAGACTTGTTTGTATTAGGATGTTTATTCTATAGAGGCTCAGACTTGTGACACCACGATTTTGTTGGGACCGTATTTTGTATGTTTCTACTATTATGTTTATCATTTTGATATGAACGCTTGCTGTTTAAGTTTAACTATATTAATTGGAATTAATAATTGGCTGGTTTAAGAGATAATATGGTCGGGCTTGCCTAGCATTCTGTTGGGCGCTATCACGACTAGGGTTTGGGTCGTGACAAGTTGGTATCAGAGCCAATGTTAACAGGTCTTGCGAGTCATGAGCCGGTTTAGTAGAGTCTCGTGGATCGGTACGAGGACGCCTGTACTTATCCTCGGGAGGCTGCAAACCTTTTAGGAAAAGTTTCAATTCTTGGAATTCTAGTCGTGCGATTACTTTTGACTTGAACTGAACTTTGACATTCTATTCTCTCGCAGATGGCGAGAACTCGAGCTTACGGACGTGGAGGACGACCACCACTACCAGTTGCTAGAGGCCGTGGACGCGGCCATGGTCGTGGCGGAGGTCGGGCAGCTGATCAGTACCAGCTGACCCACAGACCCCAGTTGCTGAGGCTCCAGCAGCACCAGTTCTGGCACCAGCTGTGCCCATTGTTATTCCAGGTCTATAGGAGACCCTGGCTCAGATACTAGCAGTTTGAATTGCCCTGGCACAGGCGGTTTTAGTTACCTCCGCGGCAGCTGCATCAGGGACCGGGGGTGGTTAGCAGACCCCCGCAGCACGTACCCCAGAGCCAGCAGTGTAGGACTTGCAGACATCAGAGGCTCCTCCAGTTCAGCCTGTGGTTCCAGTTCACCCACCAAATTAGATTTAGGGGACAATGTCCCAGCTTTGACGGACGATGAGTAGCGTCATCTCGAGAGGTTCACCAGGTTATCTCCTCCAGTGTTCACTGGTGCTCCGGGCGAGGACGCCCAAGGTTTTCTGGACAAGTGCCGTCGGATGCTCCGTACGGGAGGGATCTTGGAGTCCACTGGTGTATCCTTCACTACCTTTCAGTTTCAGGGGCCAGCCTTCGCTTGGTGGGAGGCTTATGAGCATCGCAGGCCAGCAGAGGCAGCACCATTATCATGGCCAGAGTTCTCCACTATGTTCTTGAAGAAGTGGGTGCCTCGATCTCAGAAAGAGGAGATACGTAGGCAGTTTGAGGGTCTCCTCCAGGGGGACATGTCAGTGTCAGAGTATGAGATCAGATTTATAGAGTTGTCTAGATATGCACCGTGGTTGGTTCCTACCGACAGAGAGAGGATTGGGCACTTTGTGGACGGCCTCATTTATCCTATTCGTATTTTGATGACCGAGAGAGGGTTTTGAGCCGTACTTTTGAGGATGATGTGGATATTGCTCGCGACATAGAGACAGATCGTCGCAGAGAGCGGGATAAGAGGGAGGCCAAGAGGCCTCGAGGTTCAGCTAGTTCCAGTGGCACTCAGACCAGAGGCCAGAGTAAGCAGAGCCGAGGTCGCTCTTTCAGATCTTCGCAGTCGGGCCGCTCAGATCGCCGTAGGTGGTCTTCTAGCCAGGGTTATCAGGGTTCGCACCAGAGTCAGCCATCTCTCAGCGCCATGCCAGCTCAGAGTTCTTCTTAGGCCCCATCTACCCAGGGTTCTTCTTGACCTAGTTCATCAGCTGGCCACTCTAGCGCTAGGGTTCCTTATCAGTCTCAGCCGCCAGCACCGGGGAGTTTCTACGAGTGCGGAGAGTTTGGGCACCACCGTAGAGAGTGTCCCCGTCTTGTTACTAGGTCTTATCAGCAGAGGGGGCATCCCTTGTCATCTGGTCCTTCTACTTCAGCACTCGCCCGCCAGCTAGGGGTGAGGGTCAGTCAGATAGGGGTTGCCCTCGAGGGGGAGGCCGATCAGACTGCACGCTATAGTATATACCTATATTGGATCGGGCTGCATGCCGCAGCAGTATATGTGTTGGATCGGAGGTCACTTGGTCGGGTTTTTTATCGAATGTCGGTTGCGGAAGTATGAAGTGAAACTCAGGCTTGAATTGTTTGAATTCGATGTTTTTCCGTGTTAAAGTATGTGTTTTTATCATTGGAGCAAGTTCGTATGATGCTATGGAGTATGCTTGTGGATTTCGTTGGGGTCCCGGGGGACCCGAGGTGGTTTCGGGAGGTTAAACGGAGGAATTTTAGAGGTTTGCAGGTCTGGATTTTTTTGGCTTCTACTATTTTCGCTTCTGCGGGTGGGGGACCGCAGAAGCGGAAGTGTAGGGGCGGAATTTATCTCGCATAAGCGAGATTGGACTGGTTTGGGCATTTCCACAGAAGCGGCCCAGGATGAATAGGGACGGCCTCGCAGAAGTGAGCCTAGGTCGCAGGAGCGGAGGTAGGCCAGCCGGTGGGTTTTCGCAGAAGCGGAGCCAAGTCCGCTTAGGCGGTCTCGCAGGTGCGAGACCTGGACCGCAGAAGCGGAACTGGGCGGCTTGGTATGGAATCGCAGAAGCGGCAGTTTGACCGCAGAAGCGGACTCGCAAGTGCGAGTCAAGAACCGCAAAGCAGAAATCGCACCTATGATAAGAATATCAGAAGGGAAAAATTTCATAAGTCATAAAAACATTAGGGCTCGGTTTTAAGAGGCGAAATGGGCGATTTGGACGGGAGATTGCTGGGAGATCATCGGGTTATCATCGGAGGTGAGTTTTATGGTTCATTTACACATTTTTATCATGAAATCCTCCTCTATTTTGCTGAAATTGGAAGAAATCATGGGGGAATTAGCCTAAGCCACGGATTTGATAAAATGCCGATTTGAGTGGGCAAACGGAGTCCGATATTAGAAAACTTTATATGCATAGACTCGTATTGAGACGAGGATTTTGAATATGTAACTTTTGTAATTTTTCGAGAAGCGTACCAAAAGTCTAGTTTTTACAACTTCATGAGTTTCGGTGCAATTTGAGTTATTTCGAATGGATTGTGTGTTATTAGCATATATTGATGTATTCTCATTGATTTTGAGCAGATTTGGCATCCGAGGAGATTGATTTGCGAGGCAAGCGCAAGGTGGACTGAGGCTTCTACCGGTTCGAGGTGAGTGGTGATAGTTAATAATGTATTGAGGGTTTGAAACCCCGTACTAGCATTTCACAGTGCTCTGTGGAGATGAGACACGCGCCATGTGACGGGTGTGGTGACATTGTGATTGGGGAATTGGACTTGGTCCTTCCCGGTTAATGGTATATTGTGTATTATGAGTGATAACAAGATTATATTTGTGTAATTGGGCTAATAGCCATGTTTGGGGCCTTGTGCCGATCTTTAGAGCATTAGGGAACCTGTAGAGCTAGGTGACCCCTATATCATGTTGGAATCTTACACTTAGACGTAAAAAATTAGCTGAATAGCATATCGAGAGCTAGTACTAGATGTGTACCGTGAGAGATAAACTACTTAGGGTGGAAATTCCCTAATTTAGCTGGGTGGGCCTGAAAGGCTAATCCTATACTAATTGAGACAGGGTCGAGGACCCATTATGAGGTATTATATATATATACCTATATTAGATCGGGCTACACGCCGCAACAGTATATGTGTTGGATCGGACTGCATGCCGCAGTAATATATACATATGTATCGGACTCCACGCCGCAGTATTATTGGGCTGTAGGAGCCCCTTCGGAGTCTGAGTCTGCACACATTCTCAATGAGCACTGGAATATATTATGGGATCGGGCTGCATGCCGCAGCAGTATAGTTATATATTACTATATATATTGGATCGGACTGCACGCCGCAGAAATATATGTGTGGATCGGGCTGCACGCCGCACTATCATAGCGCTTGGGCCTAGGGAGCCCCTCCGAAGTCTGTATACACCCTCAGTGAGCGCCATTGATGTTAAATGGAGTGGGCTGCGCACCGCAGCGGTATATGTATTGGAGCGGGCTGCACGCCACAGCAATATACTTATTCATATCCTTATACATACTTAAGTACTTATACATTATAGGCATATGTATATATATCTACCTACATTGAGTTGGTTGTACACCGTAGCGGTATGAGTGAGGATTTGGTCTGTGTGAGACCTTGTTGAGATAGATGTGGACTGGAGATCAGAGTACTCACTGTAGTGATGACTTACCTGTGGGGGTTTGCCTTAGAACTGTTTAGTGATAGTACCGGAGTTCTTATTTTTAGTTATTGTTTATTATTATTACTCACCGAGTTGAAATATACTCACCCCACTCCCCTGTACTTTTTGTGCAGATTCACAGGTGACCTAGAGCAGTTGAGTTGTTGTAGCTGCTTGCTCACATCTACTTTTGTGGAGACTACGAGGTAGCTGCCGGCGTCCGCAGAACCCGTTTTCTCCTTCCTTATCATTTTGTTGCTTTCATTTTGCTTAGACTTGTTTGTATTAGGATGTTTATTCTATAGAGGCTCAGACTTGTGACACCACGATTTAGTTAGGACCGTATTTTGTATGTTTCTACTATTATGTTTATCATTTTGATATGAATGCTTGTTGTTTAAGTTTAACTTGATTAATTGGAATTAATAATTGGCTGGGTTGAGAGATAATATGGTCGGGCTTGCCTAGCATTGTGTTGGGCACCATCACGACCAGGGTTTGGGTCGTGACATGGATCTTTGAATATTCTCAAATATAATTCTCCTTCAACAAGGCAGGTAGTACGGGATGAGACACACTCGGAGATATCGAGAGCATGCTTATATTTCGGTAAAGTCACATTCTGCAAGTAATAAATAAATTAATTATGCCGATTAAATAAGCCAGGCTTACCTCATTTTCATTCTAATTGATGATAGATCAAGATCTCCTAAATAAGAGATGGCTCAATCCCGAGACTGTTTGATCCGGAAAAAATATTTCTCAATAAGAGCTTGGAGTTTCCTTCAGAGTTAGTGATATCAGCAGTTGATCCGAGACTAGCACATCCGGCTCTATTTTCTTGGGCTGCATAGTTTTCTTCAATTTGATCAATCGTTAAATCAATAATTTTGCTCTAAGTCCCCCAAGATAATTTAAGCCCTGTAGTATACACTTCATACTTGCCTTTTTTGTTAGTAATAAAATAGTTTTTATGAATTATCTAACTATTTTTTCTAATAGGCATTACATATTGTCCCTAACTCGGGAAGTTTAGTGCTTGTGGACCTAATTGTGTAGAAGGTCCAGATCTCGAGAATTATCTCAGAAATAACATGTTCGGGTAATATGTTCGAGCTAAGGTTACTCATGAAATCTGCTTAATTTGTAATTTTATAATTGTAAGTGATTGATAAACAATATCATATTTACTTAATTTGACTACTCATTTAGCTAGCCTTCCTGACAGTTCATGCCTATGCAAAATATTGCGAAATAAAAATATTGTGACTATGGGAATTGAATGACATTGAAACTAAAGCCTTAGATTTAGGTCAACTACAATTAATGCCAACTTATCAAAATATTGATATGTTGTTTTCGTATCTAAGAGCATTCTATAATAGATAGGAGAATATGTACCTTTACCTTCTTGAATTAAAGTTGCATTTACCGAGACATCCGAGATAATTAGTGTACCGGCAATCATCTTTCTCCTTAGAATTTTGAAAGTGATGATGGGTTGTTGTTAGATAGTGAGTTCGAATGATTTGACTTTTTGGACCAAACCGACCTTTCAAAATTCTGTAACTTTATCTTTTATTGTTTGACTCTAGTTTCTTCCTTTGCTTGACCGAATTATTCTACGGGTCAATATTGAGCATATAAACCTTTACCTCCGGTGGTACACATGTTATGTTAGCATGGAGGCAAGCAAAGCAATTTTTGTTTAACATGTAAAAGTTACCTTTAAATTTGTTGTCGAGTCATGACCAACATAAACCTTCCTATTTAGGAAGTCAATGATAATTTCTAGTTCTTTAGCATTTGACCTTGTGGCTTCTGATGCCTTTGGTTCAATGATGGCTTTCGAAAATACTTGTATAATCGTCCAAGGTTATCAATGAACCTTCTTTCCTCGTGGGCTATTCCATCCTGCATCTATCTCTTCTTTTTCAGTTGATAGGTTTGGTATATTTGTAAGCGATTCCGTGGGTGTTTTACCCATGTTCCTCCTAATCTTCATTCTTCTCCTATGAAATTTTACAATTTAGCAAGGGTAATGCCTTACCTGATTGGATAGATCCGGATCTTTTCTAGCCCGTGAAGAAAATATCATATCACTTTGCTCGGACCGTGTCTTCTTCTGTTTAGATCCAGGTGCTGCAACTGTTACTTCATTGTTGTAGGGTAGATAGGAATTCCCGGAGGTATTCTACCCGCTCATTTTGTTCCTTGATCTGTTTTAATAAGGTTAGAACTAAATTTTGGAAATTAAAATTACCTGGTGTACTTGGATCTCCTGTTCCGGAACTTCTCGTACATATTTGTTATAATAAGTTCTGGTATTGATATTTACGGTAACAATATATAGATGTACATTCTCTATTTTTCTCTGCTTGTTGTTTACATATCATTATCATGGTTATTCTTCCCTTTTTATTTTGCATGGTAAAGCCATCTCCAACTTGGTTGTCCTCAACTGTGTTGATTTGCAAGTTTCGGACATGATGAAGGTTTAAACTGAAAACAAGCAAATATTAACAAAAATTGTTACTTTCTTCGGATGAATAGCAAATTTGCTTGAGTTCCCGGTAACGGAACCAATTTGTTTAACCAAAAATTAGAATTTTGGTCAAAGCTATAATTTTGTATGACGGGCCACAAGCAACAGATTCATTCCGAAAGATATAAAATATTGTTAATACAATATGATAGAGAAGTGGGAAATAAATTTAATGACAGATAATATAATTAAAATAAAGTAGAGAAACAATAATTCTTATTAAATGATCCTTGATAGGATAATGAGCCGAACAGAGCTTGAAGGGCCAAACTATGGCTAACTTAAGAGCAATTGCTATAAATTACAATGCATAGAATTGTAAAGAAGAAAATTAGATTCCCCATATGGTGGTAAAACAATGTCTATTTATAGGACTAAATCTAAGTAACCATTCTTCTTGAATTATGTGTCAATTATGAGCATTTACTCAATTCATCCATGACTTGTAACACCTGTGTAAATGCTGGAATTCCGTAACTGATGTGTTAATTTCATAACTGATAAGTTAATTCCATAACTGATGAGTTAATTTCGTAACTGATGAGTTAATTCCATAACTGATGAGTTAATTTCGTAACTGATATGTCAATCCCGTGCCTATTGAGTTAATCTCGTGCCTGTTGAGTCAAATCTCGTGCCTGTTCTGGGCTATTTTATGATGATCAGTTCCATGGCTAACAGGCACGGTACGAGTATGTTCTGTCCTGGAGGTGTTTCACATATCATCTTTACATGTCATTTTTCACTTTTCTTCAAACTTTGTTGACACGTGTCGCTATTTGATAGACCCATGTGGCGAGTCAAATTTTCACCAATACAATATGCAATCTAGAATTTTCACTTTCGAGTTCAACTCTAGATTCGTAGATATTATTCAATTGGTGATCAAGCAATCAAATAATTAAGTGCAGGATTGAATAAATAAACCAATATGATAAACCAAGAAATCAATATCAATATCCGAATAACAATAGTCATGAAAGAACCACAACCCTAGAACGTGAAGTTTAGCTCCACATAGACATAGTAGCAAAACAACAAATCATACAAAGAAATATAAGAAGACTAAGTTGGTGGAAGAAAAGACAAAACCTGGCCTTCACGGCGGCTCTGTGCTTGTGTTTTCCTCTAGTAAAGGTCCTCCTCTCTCAAAATACCATTTTTTCATGTATATATACTAATTAGTGTTGGGCCCCAAACAATTATACCTTTTCCAATGTGAAAAAGGATATTTTTCTCGGGTTTGACTAGCGCGGTCGCGCATCTAGGCGCGCTAGTTGGACAACTTTCTGTCATGGGCGCGCAAAAACTAGCGCGAACGCTCATCTGGGCACCCACTTTTCACCCTGTTCTATTTGGAATTACAAAAATGTAAAACATGAAAGTTGTAGTCCATTGAGTTAGCTTTCCAACCATATATTATAGAGCCAAAATAGAGTTTAGAGCAAAAAATCATATCTATTTTACTAGACAGTGTGCAATATGCCTGCTCGATTCTTCGTTCGCTCTAGCTATCATCCGTTGACCCCCAACCGCAATTCCGGCTTAATTCCTTAAATTTTTACTCAAACTTTAAAGCTTCAAATCACTTGAATTCATTCTATAACATCTATATAGCTCGGAATCACTCCTACAAATTATAAAATACATCGTTAGTGTAAAATACTAGCGATTAAAGCGCAAACTCAATTAAAGTGCAGTAAATTAGAGTGTAATAAGCGACTAAAATACATAATTATAGCCTATCATCAACACCCCACACTTAAACGTTGCTCTTCTTTGAGTCAAACAAAAATTTACTCTATCTATGAGCACTTAACGTATTCGAAGCACACTACACCAATGATTATGGTTGATAGCAACAATTAAACTCTAGCATATGCAATCATCATACACTTCCCTTTACTTATGTCATTCTTCAAAAATATTCAAATAAAGACAATATGCTCACAATAATCCTAGCCTCAAAAACTGACTCAATGTCTTAATGCACTCATGGCCTTAACACCCAACATTCTAGAGAAATCTAATAATGTTACCTATCATTCGTGAAACCATGTGCTCTCACAACCAAAGCAAAGAAAGTAAAATCAATCACACATTCGAATCTCGTGCTCACATATATCAAAAAAAATTGCTCACCCTCATAAAAGAAGTCACATGCATGCACTTGGTACCATAGGCTTGCCCATAATATAAATCTCTATTAATGTAGGCTCACTCGATCTAAAATTAATTAAGACTGTTTCATGGTTGTAATCTGGGTTAAGGGACGGGTAGGATATAGTTAGGAATAGTGGCTAACCCTTCTAAGCACTTTAACACACCACATAATTAACTTTAAGCGCAAATTCTTCAATCCACTTCACTTTCACATACAATATCACCCCAAAAATGCTCTTTTCTTCTTTAAGCACTACATTAATTTATACCCACTAGCAGGAACAAGACAACAATGTATTCATCTCTATTTTTTTCCTTCAGATTTTTTTTTTATTTTTTTCAACTGCTAGTGGTGTATTATTTTACAAAACAAGTGCACTTTTCTTTCTTTTATTGGTTCCACTCAAAAGCCACACCACACTTAGTTTCTTCTTACTTTTTTTAGCGCTCATCTCACAGTTAAAGTGCTTTAAGAGGAAAAGGGATTAAAACAATGTCAATTAAGAATAAAAAGGGTATATGCTTGTAATGTGGGTGCCAAATAAAAGTCTATAGGCTCAAAAAGGCTAACTAGGGATAGATTTTATTTGTGATAAGCAGTAAAGCTCAAAAAAATCAAAGAAAGCCTAAAGTCACTTTTTAAACCGAACATCACCTAAAATTTCGCTTCAACTCACATACCGAGCTAGTTCTAGACACAAGTACAATACATAAATTATACAAAAACCTCACCACACATGGCACATGACTCACTAAGCATGGTCTCATTCTGCCTCTCAAACAAATGCAGGTATTCACTGAGCCACGAGATATTAAACATTAAGCACAAAGTGAACACAAGTCAAGAAAATGAGGCATATGCATCACAAGACATGCTGTCCAATTAAGCAAGGCATCATCAATAATTTCAAATCATAGGGAAGATATTACACATGCCAAAACCTAAATATGCTACTATCAAACAAGTCAAGGACGCCTAGGTTTATCATTCTTCCTCCTTTTATTCCCTAAATTCTAATCTATTCTAAAACAACAACAACAACTACCCAGTATAGTCCCACAAAGTAGGGTCCAGGGAGGGTAATATGTAGACAGGCCTTACCCCTACCCGAAAGGGCATAGAGGCTGTTCCCAATCGACCCTCGGCGCAGGAACGGAAAAGAAAAAATAAAAATAATAACAAAAACACAAACACAAACAAAGGAATATTAGTAACTGCTGTAGAAATCGCGTAAATAAATATCTAAGCATAATAACCATGAATAAAATGATACACAATAATATCTAACAGTAACTATGATAAATAACTACCATAAGAGGCCACAATCCAATACATGAATCATCTATGGAGAGCCCTACCCAGCCCTACCCAATCCCGGGAGAAGAGTACGAAAATTCTCGAAACCCCTATCTTACAACCCTTATACTAGACCTCCACACTTTCCTATGAAGGGTCATGTCCACGGAAATTCGCATACTATCCATGTATTGCCTAATCACCTCTCCCCAATGCCTCTTAGGCCTCCCTCTGCCTCGTCTCACACCGACCACCTCCAGCCGCTCACAACTCCTCACTGGGGCATCAAGGCTTCTCCTCCGCACATGCCCAAACCACCTAAGCCTCGCTTGTCGCATCTTCTCATCCACTGGGGCCACCTACACCTTCTCTCAAATAACTTCATTCTTAATCTTATCTAACCTGGTGAGCCTGCACATCCACTTGAGCATCCTTATCTCCGTAACCTTCATCCTCTGAACATGAGAGTTCTTCACCGTCCATCACCTTGCCCCATACAACATGGCAGGTCTAACCACAGCTCTATAAAATCCCCTTGAGTTTTTGTGGAACTTTCTTGTCACACAGGACTCCTGATGCAAGCCTCCACCTCGACCACCCCGCTCCTATACAATGAGTGACATTCTTGTCTATCTCTCTGTCCCTCTGAATCACCAACCCAAGGTATCTGAAACTGTCCCTCTTGGCGATGACTTGAGATCCAATCTTCACGTCCCTGCCCACTTCGCTCGGCTCGACGTTAAACTTGCACTCCAGGTATTCTATCTTAGACCTTCTTAGTTTGAAACCCTTAGACTCGAGAGTCTATATCCATACGTCTCGCCTCTCGTTAACACCGAACCTCGTCTTGTCTATCAAGACTATGTCATCAACGAATAACATACACCAAGGCACATCCCTTTGAATATGTCGGGTAAGAGCATCCATCACCAAGGCAAACAAGAGAGGGCTAAGCGGCGATCTTTGATGGAGTCTCGTAACCACCGGGAAATGGTCTAAGTCGCCACCCACCGTCCTAATCCTAGTCTTAGATCCATCGTACATGTCCTTGATTACTCTGATGTTGGATTACAGCACACTCTTCGCCTCCAGGCACCTCCATAACACTTCCCTAGGGACCTTGTCGTACGCCTTCTCTAAGTCTATAAACACCATGTGCAGGTCCTTCTTCTTATCCCTCAACTGTTTTACCAATCTCCTAACAAGGTGGATAGCTTCTGTAGTGGAGCGACCTGGCATGAAACCAAACTGGTTCACAGATATAGATGTCATCTCCCTCACCTTCGCCTCTATCACCCGCTACCAAACCTTCATGGTGTGACTTATTAATTTGATACCCCTATAGTTGTTGCATCACTGGATATCGCTTTTGCTCTTGTACAAGGGCACCACTATACTCCACCTCCACTCCTCCGGCATCCTTTTGGTCCTGATGATCATATTGAACAACCCGGAGAGCCACTCCACTCCTGATGTATTGATGCATTTCCAGAACTCTACCAGAATTTTGTCTGGCCCGGTCGCTCGATCACTACTCATCCTACGTAGAGCCCCCACAACTTCCTCCACATTAATGTGCCTACAGTACCCAAGGTCTCTATGACGATCTGAATGCCCCAACTCCCCTAGCTCTATGTTTCGATCCCCCTTCTCGTTAAGTATGTCTCGAGAGTACGCCTGCCACCTCTACTTGATTTGAGACTCCCCCAACAGAACTTTGCCATCCTGGTCCTTGATGCACCTAACTTGGTCGAGATCCTGCACCTTCCTCTCCCTTAATTTTGCTAACCAGAATAACTTCCTGTCCCCACCTTTCTCCCCCAGTTCCTCGTACATGCGACCAAACGCTGCATTTTTAGCTTTCGTGACTGCCAGCTTTGCTTCCTTCCTCGCCACCTTGTAGATCTCCCTGTTCACTCTCCTTTCTTCCTCGCTTGTGCTCCCAGCCAACTTAGCGAATGCCGCCTTCTTCACCTCCACTTTTCCTTGTACTACACCGTTCCACCACCAGTCACCATGATGTCTGCCTGAATAGCCCTTGGCCACCCCGAGCACATCCCGTGCTACCTCCCTAACCAAGTTAGCTGTCTCTAACCACATTGTGTCCGCTTCCCAAGAACTTCTCCACGCTCCGCCATCAACTAACCTCCTCTCCAACTCGTGGGCTTTCTCCTTAGACAAAGCACCCCATCTAATTCTTGGTCGTCCCCGGGCACCCCTCATCTTCCTCTTCACCCAGAGACCGACATTCATCACTAGGAGTCTATGGAGAGTCGAAATGGACTCTCCCGGAATAACCTTGCAGTCCTTGCACAACCTCTATCACCCCTTCTGAGAAGGAGGTAATCAATCCGAGTCCTCGCCGTCAAACTTTTGAAGTTGACCAGATGCTCTTCTTTCTTCTAAAATGTCGAGTTCGCAATCAGAAGATCGGAAGCCCAGGCGAAGTCAAGCAGCAACGTGCATCCTCCGTTCCTAACCTTAAGGACAAATCCATCGTGCACCCCACCATAACCACCAGCATGAGCCCCAATATGACTATTAAAATCCCCTCCAATAACTAACTTCTCGGATTGGGGAATACTACTCACCAACTCATCCAATCCCTCCCAAAAACACCTCGTAACCTCTCCATCTAAGCTCGCATACGGTGCGTAAGCGCTGATGACGTTGAGGACGCAACCCCTAATAACCAACTTAATAGACATTAACCTATCATTCACTAGCCTAACCTCAACCACAGACTCCCTTAGACCCCTATCCACCAAAATGCCCACTCCATTCTTACCCCCTCACGACCCCAGAATACCACAGATTAAACACATCTGGATTTCTCGCCTTCGATCATTTCCACCTAGTCTCCTGAACATAGGCTATGTTGACCCTTCTCTTCTGAAGAATTTTCGCCAGCTCAATGGACTTACCCATCAGAGCGCCTATGTTCCACGACCCGATCCTTAATCTATGAGCATCCGCTACCCTCTTCCCACCCTTGCCTCCCGCCCTAAAAATAAAAAATAAAATACTACTATCCGGTTCAATCTACATCCCATGGAAAAGAACCGTTGCACAAAAAATATCATAGGGGATTATTACTACCTAAAATAAATAAATAAATAAAAGACACATTTTTTTGATTTTTCTATTTTTCACCCTTTTTTCATTTTTTATTGGACCTTAATCCCTCAAGAAAGTTGTCCACAAAATCCATCGTCCAGAAAAGTCCAAATTTTGTAATTTTTTTTTTTTGGAAAAAAATTACTACACTAAGAACGAGTACTATAACTAAGCTAACATAGTGCAGAAAATTACCCAGACAATCTCTTCACCCCACACTTAAAATTGTGCAATGTCCTCAATGCACACTAAAAATAACATCAGGGTAAAAGAGACTCCCTGGTAGGCCAAAGGCTGAAGCATTAGCAGTTTATGGGATACCCAGACTTCTCCCAGGTACGATCCTTTGTATGGTCACCTCACACTTATTTCAACCACATAACTCACTTTTGCACACTACCAGTATCTTTTCTTCTATGCTCATAATCCAAAAAAAATGCTACAAAGATGGAAAAATAAAATAAACAAAAATAAATAAGAATAAAAGAAAGCAGTAAAGCTGTGTTGCCTCCCAACAAGTGCCTAATTTAAAGTTGCGGCATGACTTGAACCAATTTTTGTCTCCACCTTGAATTTATCAAGTGTACCCCTAACATGGCATCCACTTTGTGGCTATGCACCTTTGGTAGGGCTACAAAGATAACCAGACCAAGTAATAAATTTTTCAATCTGCACCTCTCCTCCTTTAGATGAGGAATGTAATTTTTACTTTTTGGCACAAAAAATTCAAGAGTATAGACGCTCTCATCCTCACTCTTTGACCACTTCATTGGCTTTGATGGCTCGATACTATCTTACTATCTAAGCACAATGTGAAAAAATGATTGGACTGAGGTCTAATGCGCTCTAACTCATAAATTTTACTACTATTTGCATCCCCATATTTACACACACTCAAGTCTCCCAAAGTAATGTTATCTACTCCCTCACATGACTCAAGAGCACTCTTCTCAATACTGGCATCCTTAAGAAAAATATGGTCTAGTGATTGGTATTCTCGTTTTAGCTCATCAATTTGATCTAGAAGATTTTTTTTAGTTTCACACAACTCATTATTAATTTGTTGGGCGTTACACGCATCAACCTGTGCATTCAAATCTGCATCTAAGTTATGTACAGCCAAATAAAAATTATCAATTTGATGTGCAAGTTCATCTCTCTCCTTAGATCAATCATTTACCAACATTGTTAGAAGACAGCGTCATTCCTCATATGCCTTTAATTGTAAATATTTTTCCCAATACCAACCCTTACTCACATGTTCAAATTCAGACCTCCCGGAGTTTAGGCCATGACAAGCTCAAAAAGACGGGCCATAAAAGTCTTCTGTCATTAAAGCTTCTTCATCAATAACCTTACCTTCGGATATTTCATCCCCAGATGTTATGCTGAAAAAACTAGAAACACGCTAAGAGAAAAATCAAACAGTTATAAAAATAAAAATATTTACAAAAAGAGAAGAAGAAAAAAACTAAAACTTGTAAAGATAAAAGTAAAAGTTTAATATAGAAAAATAGTTAATTTCTAAGTCCCTGGCAACGGTGCCAAAAGCTTGTTGTGGTCAAGGCACACGCAAGTATACACGGTCGTCAAGTAATAAAGTGACTAAAAGTTAGATGTCAATCCCACAAGGACTTGTGATTAACTATTAACTAAATTAGACTATCTTAATTATCTATACAAGAATTAAACCTAGAAGTATTTGGTTCTAAACTAATGAAACAAAGAATATAAATAATGAACTTTTAACAGAGAGAAAGAGCAGATATTTATGATATCAATATAATAAAAACGATCTAGGGTTATGGGCTATCTAACATTCCTATTGTATTATTCAATTGAATTGACTAACTAATTTATCTAGTTTATTGGTTGACAGGGTTAATATTGCTGATAAGAATCTGTCGAGTTCTTCCTCACCTATTCGAGCTAACCTAATGCCTATATGTCTTTAGAATTAGAATCAACAAGAACTCATTTCTAATTCCTGTAAATCAACCAAGCAAGATAATTAGGTATGTGTCTATTCTAACCGCGAATCCATTCCCCGATGCTTAGGTTTAAGAACTTGCTCTATTCAATCCTATATACAATATAGAATTCTCACTTTCGAGTTCAACTATAAATTTTTAGATAGTATTTAATTGGTGATCATGCAATCAAATAATTAAGTACATAATTGAATAAATAAACTAATATGATAAACTAAGAAATCAAAATTAATATCCGAATAACAATAGTCATGAAAGAACCACAACCCTAGAATATGAAGTTTAGCTCCACATAGACATGGTAGCAAAAAAACAAATCATACACATAAAAATACTAAGTTGGTGGAAGAAAAAATGAAACATGGCCTCCACGGCGGCTATGTGCTTGTGTTTTCTTGTCAAAACGTCCTCCTCTCTCAAAATACCGTTTTTCCATGTATATGTACTAAGTAGGGTTGGGCCCAAACAGTTATACCTTCTCCAATGTGAAAAAGGATATTTTTCCCGGGTTTGACAAGCGCGGTCGCGCATCTGGGCGTGCTAATGACCGCGCTAGTTGGACAAATTTCTGTCCTGGGCACGCTAAAACTAGCGTGATCGCACATCTTGGCGCGCACGTTTCACTGTGTTTTGTTTGGAATTCTGAAAAATGTAAGACATGAAAGTTGCAGCCCTTTGAGTTAGCTTTCGAACCATATATTGTGGAGCCAAAATGAAGTTCTGAGCAAAAAGTTATATCTGTTTTACTAGACAGTGCAAAATATGCTTGCTCGATTCTTCGTTCGCTCTAACTATTTGTTGACCCCCAAACGTGATCCCGACTTAATTCCTTGAACTTTTACTCAAACTTTAAAGCTCCAATCACTTGAATTCTTTCCGTAACATCTATATAGCTCAGAATCACTCCTACAAAGCATAAAACACAATGTTAATGCAAAACACTAGCGATTAAAGCACAAACTCAACTAAAGTAAAATAAATTAGCGTTTAATAAGCGACTAAAATACGTAATTAATCCAAGGTTTGATAACACCTCTATCTCTAAATGGATCAGCAAAGAATAGTGTTCCGCAACCCTTCTTTCTTTAAAGGGAATAACAATAACCATTTTTTCCGTAACTTTATGTGTTTCTTAATTATCCCAATATGTCTCCCCGCACACCAACGACAAACCCAAAAACCATTATGTCAAGCTTCTCTGTGAAAAACGATTTAAGCTCATGGTTAGCGATTGTCTCCTTAGTCTTATTGGTTCGCCCATGGAATTCTAAACTTGCTAAGAATAGAGAACTTTTTCAATTTCGACGCTCAGAATATGCAGGTATAAATCAATACTGCGCCGCTTCTTCCATAGATAGGCTGAAATTGGTATCCTTATGATCAGTAGAAAATTTTCACAGAGATAAGACAATACCAAAGAGTTTATGTGCAAAGATTAATGGATTTTTTAATCTATTCCGAAACCAGTCTCCTCGCAAACTTACTTGAATGCCTCATGACTTCAGGTGCATCTTTGAATTTTAAACATTCTTTACAAACTAAAAAATATCAATCCATTTTATTGGAGATTGCCACTACTCAATACATTGAAAATTTTCAAAACGGTCGGTAGCACACCACAATACCAAGAATAAATATAATAATATATACGGAGTACATGATTTCAAAAGTTTCTCAAAAGCTTGAGATTACGTCTTTGGTATCTCCTATGCACACAAAACTTATAAACGAATATTCTAGCGGATAAATTAGATTTTCTGCCTCTTCCGTGAAATTGGCTGCATTTTTATCCTTATACGTAGTCAATTTTCGCAAGATAAGATAACATAAATAACTTATGCGAAAATAAATGATTTTTTAGCCAAGCTAAGACTGAAGAGGGAATAAGTTACTCGAGACGTTGTAAAATTGACATAAGATTATCATAGTTTTTATCCTAAAATCGGCTAACAATTGAATTTATATATGATATTTAAGATACGTAATATAACTTGGTACAAATTAAGAAGAGTGTATGGAGCTAAATATGGTTTAACCATTAGGGGCCGAGTGCGGTTTTCTCCACGCTCATAAAATAGTGAGGGCACGACCCTCCCTTACGTTTCTTACAGCGAGGGCGTAACATAGGCGTAAGGGTACGAACGTCGACGTATGTATTTAGACGTCCCCTCTTCAAGAGCGCCAACGACTTCTCGACGGATTGTAATTTTAGCAAGAAAATCTCACCTCTATATAACGGGGGATTTTCCTAGTTGAAATGGGATATATGTTATTAGCTGATAATACAACTTCTATCATTCTCTCTCTATCATTCTCTCTCTACTATTCTCTCTACTGTGATATTCAATTATCTTTATAATTTCTTCATTCTTGCCAATATTTCTATATTATAACTGCACTGATTTTACGTTGGGGTTTATCATATTTGATTACGATTTACTCCTCTTATATTTTCGATTGTCAATAGCTCATAAAGTAACCGATAACTTCTGAGTCAAACAATTTGGCACCGTCTGTGGGGATTTCGAGAATCAAAATCATAGTATCCACCCAAAGATCAACCAATCATCTCATCTATATCACACGAAAACCCAGAAATGGCCAAAAACAATACCAGATCCAAAGCCATAATGGAGGTCACAACCGATCTTCTCAACTCCCTTAATGAAGTCGGTGACGACGCTGTCACCAACACAATCCCCGGCACCGCACCAGAAGCAGAAACCTCACCTTCCCCCTCCGGAAATCGAGCAACCTTGCATGACAAAGGAGCTTCCATATCCGCTGTAAAAGAAGCACCCTCGGCAGTTAGGAAATTATTGGAAGAATGGCTAACAAGCACCCTGAGTGGGTTAGTCAAAAAATCACCACAGGGCAACATCAGAACAATACCAACGACGAGTATCGCCACTACCGCGGGCGAGCAAGAAGAGACGCGAGCAAACAACCAATCCGCTGAAACACAGACCCACGACGACACGCTGATCGCCATCCTGAAAACGATGGAAAAAATGGAGAGCGAAAATAAGGCTCTCCGCGACCAGATGAAGGAGCACCAGAAAGGGTCGACAAAATTCCCGGAGAGCCTAAATTATTACCAAAATGCGACATAGGGAGGTTCGTGGAGCAACCATACTCTGAAGAAGCAGCCCCCTACTTCATCCAAAAACTTTCAAGATGCCCCCTTAGTTAAGGGTATACGATGGAACCACCGACCCCAAAGACCACCTCATTCACTACGTTACCGCCGTAAAAGGTAACGACCTATCAAAAGAACAGGTACCATCAATGCTGCTGAAAAAGTTTGGCGAGATACTGACCGGAGGGACCCTGACATGGTACTCCCAATTGCTTGCCAAGGCAATATCAACCTTCCAAGAAATGGCAAATAAGTTTGTCACCGCACATGGTGGTGCGAAGAAGGCAGACGCAAGGGTGAACGACATATTCGCCATCAGACAACCCACAGGCAAAGGCCTTAGGGACTTCCTCGCCAGGTTAGACAGGGAGAGAATGAGTGTAACACCCCGCCGAACACACAGCAGCGGCAGTGCCGGCCGTGCCACCGAACACACAGCAGTGACACGCAACCTAAGGAATTGTTACCCTTGGGCATAGGAGCATTCCACGCATAGCTGCAGCTACTGGGAATCGAACCTAAGACCAAAGGCTTTTCAGGGATTTTACTCCCTCATCGTAATCAAATATGATAAACCCCAACGCAGCTACTATACAGGTTTATATGGGTGACTGGCCTTAGTCTCGTCACTATTTCGCTGGGATAGGCCAGGCACTTACCAGCACATAGGGTCGGTTGTGCTGATACTACACTCTGCGCTCTTTTTGCGCAGATACAGGTTACGGACAGCAGTAGTGGCAGTAGCGATTGTGGATATTCCGACTACTGAGATTACGAGGTAGCCTTGTAGGCGTCCGCATGACCCGTTGTCTCTTCTATCTATGTATTTCATTATGTTATCTTATGTATTCGAGATAAACAGCTTATATTTCTTTCAGACAATTGTGTGTATTATTCTTAGAAGTTCGTGAGTATTGTGACACCAGTCTTGGGTAGTGTATCATGTTTGGGTTTCTTTATCATATTTGATAAGATTGACTAAGTCTTCCACTAAGTTTAATTATTCTGCTGTAATTTATATGTTTTAATTTTAAAGTCTTAATAAGAATTTGGTAACTAATGGAAATGTAAGTAATATTTGGCTTGCCTAGCTTCCACTAGTAGGCGCCATCATGACACCCGATGGTGGGAAATCCGGGTCGTGACAATGAGCGTGCCAAACGTGTCGGAAGGGATGGTGGTCGCTGCATTCCAGAACGAACTCAGCAGGGACGGCTTTAGAGGCACCAAGAAGTTGCTGAACCGCCTCATGAAGTATCCCCCTATGATATGGGATGAAATCCACAACGCTTACTGCACCGAAGTACGAGTGGACGAAGATGATCTCAACGGGCCGATTCAACATTTAACAACTAGACAATCAGAAACAAGGAAAGATCGATGCTATGAGGGGTGTCGGGAGCACCCACTTCCTCCCAACAGGGAGCGGCATCATCCGTATATGTGATCTCCACATTCGCCTCCTCGACACGCGGACGCACTACAGCGGCACATCGTTTCACTCCAAAATGAAAGAGGTACACCCCCTTTATTATCATCACACAATTTTTGTGTCTCCCCTTCAGAAATAGCGTACGCACTGGAGAAGCTTGGCACCAAGGTGTAATGGCCTCAGAAGATGAAGTTAGATCCCGCCATAAGGAAGTCAAAACGTCCTGTGCAAATTCTATCAAGAACGGGGACACAGGACCAAAGATTGCATAGGCCTGCGATAGGAGGTCGTTATAATGTTAAACCAAGGATACATGAAAGAGCTGCTCAATGACAAAGGAAAGGCCAACTTCGCACGCGGGCGAGAACAATCATATGGACCACTAAAGCCGCCTTCCCTGACACAAACGGTAAATATGATCGTCGGCGAAGACAAGGACTCTGCAATCAACCACGTAAAATTTGCCAACACGCATAGTCTGAAATGGACTATCTCCCACGAACGGTATGACGACTTCGAATGGAGTATCACATTCGATAAGTCTGATGTCGACGATTTATGTTTTCCCCATTACAATGCTTAGCTATTACTTTACATATTGTTGATACGGACATCAAGAGAGTCATGATTGATGACAGAAGTGGCAACTGTATCATCCACTAGAGATTCCTTTCACAGATAGGAGTTGAGGACAAGATAATACCCCGTTTCATAACACTAACCGGTTTTAACAATGCAATAGAGCGCACCTCCGGAGAAGTGATCTTGCCCGTCTTCACTGGAGGAGTCACATTGGAGACAAATTTCCACGTGATGGATCAGGAGACAGCATACAATGTAATCATTGGGCGCCCATGGATACATGCCATGCGAGCAGTCCCCTCAAGCTTATACCAAGTGGTCAAGTTCCCTACCCCATGAGGGATATTCAACATCAAAGGGGAATCACGCACCGCACAAGAGTGTTACAAGATAACACAAGACTGTGCCCACACCCAACAACTGAGGGAAGCAAGCGCGGAAGCATAACAATTAGCCGTGTCGGGGATTAAAACTAACCCGACGGCTGACACCATTAAGGATCCAGACATTGTAGAAGCCCTCAATGCAACGATCGAGGATCTCGATCCGATTCAGTTGGATAGCAACAAACCCGAAAAGAAAGCCTACATCGGCCACGTCCTCGCCAACCTAAGTAAGTATCGTGAATTCTTAATTAACCATGCAAACCTATTCACCTTTTCTGATGCAGATATGCTGGGGATTTCACCAGATATTGTTATCCATAAGATAAATGTCGACCCACTGCACCCGCCAAAATGACAAATTAGAAGAAAGTTCAACGCTGCAATCAACGAAGCAGTCCGCCAGGAAGTAGATAAGTTACTCACCAACGGCTCTATCAGGGAATCAAAATACCCTCAGTGGGTCGCCAATGTCGTAATGGTCAAAAAGAAAAACAGGAAGTGGAGAATGTGTGTAGAATTCACCGACCCGAACAAAGCGTGCCCTAAGGACTCCTTCCCCCTCCCACACATTGACTAGTTGATCGACGCCACCACCGGACATGAACTACTGAGTTTTCTAGACGCATATTTCGGTTACAATCAGATCTTGATGGCCAAAGAGGACCAAGAGAAAAAAACCTTTGTCACGCACCAAGGGACCTACTGCTATAAAGTAATGCCCTTTGGGCTAAAAAATGTCGGGGCCACGTATCAAAGACTGGTCACCAAGATGTTCAAAGGGCAACTCGGTAAAACCATGGAAGTTTACATCAACGATATGCTAGTGAAATCCACAAAAAAAGGAGGATCACATCGACCACTTACAAGAGGCCCTCGAAATACTAAAAAAGTATGGGATGAAGCTGAATCCCGAGAAGTGTGCTTTTGGTATGGTGTTGGGAAAGTTTCTAGGGTTTCTCGTATCCCAAAGAGGTATAGAAGTCAACCCCGATCAAATAAAGGCAATTTCCTCGATACCCGAGGTGCTAAACAGCAAAAATTAGGTCTAGAAATTCATGGGCCGAATAGTCGCCCTCTCCAGATTCATCTCGCGATCCTCCGACATATGCCATAAATTTTTCATCGTCCTACAAAAGGACAACGTATTCCAGTGGAATAAGGAATGCGTCAAATCCTGGCGAGAACTAAAAACATATCTATTGTCTCCACCACTGTTGACCAAAGGGGAGCTTGGCGAGCCCCTGCTGACATATCTGGCCGTATCAAAAGTCGCCGTCGTTCAGTGTTGGTTCGTGAAATGAAAGGTATGCAATCCCATATCTATTACATTAGCAAAACCCCGGTGGATGTCGTAACACGGTATCCACACCTCCAAAAATTGGCGTTGGCACTGGTCATAGCTTCAAGAAAGCTCAGACTCTATTTCCAATGCCACCCCATTAAAGTAGTGACCACATTCCCCTTAAGAAGCATTCTACAAAAGCCCGAGCTATCGGGCCGACTTGCTAGATGGGCCATAGATCTCAGCGAGCATGATATCTCATACTCCCTCCGTTTCAATTTATGTGAACCTATTTCCTTTTTAGTCCGTGCCAAAAAGAATGGCCTCTTTCCTTATTTGGAAACAATTTACCTTTATGCAATGATTTATAGCCACACAAAATAAAGGTGCCTCATTTTACACCACAAGATCAAAAGTCTTCTCCCTTTTCTTAAACTCCGTGCCCAGTCAAATGGGTTCACATAAATTGAAATGGAGGGAGTATATCCCAAGGACCACAATCAAGTCACAAGTCCTCACCGACTTCGTGGCCGACTTCAGCGTAAAAGTACTGCCAGAGGCGGAAAAGGAAGCCCTGCACTCCACCTCAAATACCAACCTCTGGGCCCTATACATGGATGGAGCCGCCAATGCCTCGGGATTAGGACTGGGACTTGTCCTCGAAGTCCCCACGGGCAAAATCATTCGCTAGTCCATAAGATGTCCCGAGATGACTAACAATGAGGCAGAATACGAAGCCGTTATTGCAGGAATAAAGATGGCCATCAGATACGGGGCCCACTGGCTCGTCCTGCATTGTGACTCTTAGCTCGTGGTAAATCAAGTCACTGGGACTTACCAGATCAAGGAACAAAGACTGTAGAAGTATCAGGTAGAAATCTACAGGTTGATGACACAACTCGACAAGTGCCGCTTCGAGCAAGTTCCCAGAGCACAGAACGCCGAAGCGGACAGTCTGGCAAAGAAGAAAGCGTCGTCACTCTCCTCCACTCGGAAATCGATCACACAGAGTTACTTTCCTTACACTTAACCTGGGACTGGCACAACCAGTTTTGTCATACTTGTAGGATGGAACTGTCCCACCCGATAAAAAGGAGGCAAAAAAGCTCTGCATGCAGGCTGCCATATACTGCATAATAAATGACGAACTCTACAAAAGGACCTTTGAAGGACCCCCGGCGGAGTGCCTAGACAACAATCAAATGACATCGGTACTGGAATAAGTACACAAAGGCCATTGCAGCACCTATATGAGCAATCGAGCACTCTTACGCTGCCTAATACGAGTCGCGTATTACTGGCTCACTATGAAAAAAGATGTCGTAGAGTACGTCCGCCGAAGTAAAAAATGTCAAAAGTTCGCCCTCTTGATACACCGACCAGGAGAACCCCTCCATTCGGTCACTTCCCCTTGGCCCTTCATCAAATGGGGAATGGACATAGTCGGCCCGTTACCCGTCGGACAAGGAAAGGTACTCTCTTTATTAGCTTTAACTGACTATTTATCCAAATGGGTAGAAGCATGTGCATACGACCAAATACGCGAGCCAGCGGTCATTGCCTTTATATCGAAGAACATCATCTGCCACTTCGGCATCCCCAGAGAAATCACCTATGACAACAGGCGACAGTTCATAGGTCAGAAAATGATCGAATTCTTCGACAAATAGCATATCAAAAGGATACTCTCCACACCATATCATCCTACCGCCAATGGTCAAGTGGAGTCATCCAACAAAACCATACTAAATATATTGAAAATGAAACTTGAAAATGTCAAAGGGCTATGGCCCGAACTACTACCAGAGGTGCTGTGGGCACACAAGACCACCCCTAAATCTTTCACTGGAGAAACGCCATACTCGCTGGTTTACAAAACTAATATCGTCATACCAGTCGAAGTACGCAAGCCGTGTTTGAGGTACTCACATACAAGTGGAGTAGAAAATGATTCGAACCGACTTCAAGATCTCAATGAAGCTGAAGAAAGGAGGGAAATGGCCTACATTAGGATGATGGCCCAAAAATAACAAATCGAAAAACACTACAACAAGAAGGAAAAAATCCAACCACTCAAAGTAGGCGACTACGTCCTCAAAGACAAAACTTTGGCATCCAAGAATCCAAGTAAAGGAAAACTGGGGACCAGTTGGGATGGACCTTACAAAATTACTGCAAGAGTAGATAAAGGATCGTTTCGACTAGATACCATGGAAGGGAAGACGCTCCAAAACAACTGGAACATCTCTCACTTCAAGTATTTCCATTTCTAAAGAGTACCCCCGAGTCGTACTCTTTTTCCCTTATCCGAGTATTGTCCCAATCAGGTTTTCTCGTAAAGGTTTTTAATGAGGCGATGAAGGAGTTGTTCAAAAATGCTCACGAGGAAAATTTTATACGCCAGTTTCTCTGCTAGCCAACACAACAGGCGTATCACAGGGACTGAGCCAACGATCATCTCCAATATATGAAAGGCTACGACCATCTCCAATGTATGAAAGTCAACGGCCATCCCCAATGTATGAAAGGCTACTGCCATCTCCAATGTATGAAAGGCTATGACCATCTCCAATGTATGAAAGGCTACGACCATCTCCAATGTATGAAAGGTTACGACCATCTCCAATGTATGAAAGGCTACGACCATCACCAATGTATGAAAGGCTATGGCCATCTCCAATGTATGAAAGGCTACGGTCATCTCCAATGTTTGAAAGGCTACAGCCATCTCCAATGTACGAAAGGCTACGACCATCTCCAATGTATGAAAGGCTACGACCATCTCCAATTTATAAAAGGATACGACCATCCCCAATGTATGAATGGCTACAGCCATCTTCAATGTATGAATGGCTATGACCATCTCCATTGTATGAAAGGCTACGGCCATCTCCAATGTATGAAAGGCTACGACCATCTCCAGTGTATGAAAGGCTATGGCCATCTCTAATGTATGAAATGCTATGGCCATTTCCAATGTATGAAAAGCTACGACCATCTCCAATGTATGAAAGGCTAAGGCCATCTACAATGTGTAAAAGGCTAAGGCCGTCTACAACGTGTAAAAGGCTAAGGCTGTATACAACGTACAAAAAGACTAAGGCCGTCCATAACGCATAAAAAAACTAAGGTTAAGGCAATCTACAATGCAAAGAAGGCTAAGCCTGTCTATAATGCAGAAAAGGCTAACGCCATCTACAACGTGTAAAAGGCTAAGGCCGTCTACAACGTACAAAAAAGCTAAGGCCATCTATAACTCAAAAAAAGGCTAAGGCCATCTATAACGTATGAAAGGTTAATGCCATCTACAATTTATAAAAGGCTAGGGCCATCCAAAGTGTATAAAAAGCTAAGGCTAGTATCGGGTTGATCGATTCAGTTCGATCAACTCGACACGGTCAGGATCATTAAAATGGTCACGACCACCCAAAATGAACAAATGGCTAAGGCCAGAGTCACAGTAATCGACTCGGCTACAACAAGCACGCAAAATAAAACGTACAGAAAGACGTCATGAACACCAAAAGAATGATTTCCATTTACTCCAAAACATATATATACATACATTTACAAAAATCTTATCCCCTTGGCTGCAAAAGCACAACATCAAATAAACATACGTCCTAACTACCGCCACCTTGTTCGACACCACCCTATTCGCCACCGCCATCTTGTTCGTCGTTGCCAACTGGCCCGTTAC
The DNA here is from genome assembly GCA_032618575.1 of Nicotiana noctiflora. Lineage (NCBI taxonomy): Eukaryota > Viridiplantae > Streptophyta > Magnoliopsida > Solanales > Solanaceae > Nicotiana > Nicotiana noctiflora. The sequence continues at coordinate 126,880 of JASVEL010005968.1, read as the reverse complement.
CTTGCTCACCACCACTCTCACCCCGGAATAACGCAGAAATCCAGGATCCTGTACCCAGTTGGTTCACATCTGTAAAGGTACAGCCCATCGGCCCTGGGGAATCAAAGTTATACCCGTAAGCTTCTCGGGTGACCCAAACCACATGGCGCTGGTCCTTAACCTCCGTCTTGGTAGCCCGACCAACGGTGCGCAGCTCTTTAAAAACTGTCAGCCTGGCCTCGGCGTACATCCACATATCATGCCCCCCACTAGACATATTGTAAGCCAATTCGGTCGCTGCTACCTGCTTGAGAACGTCAACTTCAGCTGCCTTAGCGTTGAGCTCGGTGGTTAGGGCATCAACTTTGGCACGCAATTCAGCAGCCTCCGCCATTGCCCAATGACCAATCTCCGGCTTATTCTTATTCGACCGAAGAAGATTCTCCAAATCTGTGTTTCGAGCCACGATAGTCATTGAATCCATATCTGCTTACTCCAACTGAGCTGCACGCTCTCGCAGTCGAGCTTCCGACTGCTCCAAATCCTCATGAAATAGATGAAACTGCGAGTCTTGGGCATAGATATCCGCCAACGTCTGGTGCTTAGCTTGGCACTCTCTGTACTTCTTTATTACCCTCTGAAGGATGGCAGTCTTCCTCTGAGCACACCGGCCCCTCTCCACTTCCAAAATGAGGGTCTGAAATGGGAACACAACATAAGTCATCACAAGCCTAAAGGCCCACACTAAGTAACAAAAAAATAACAAAGAATACCTGTAAAGCTGCACTGACGACTCGTCGAGATAAGTTCTTGTCGCTGACGTCTTTCAGAGTCTCGGTCTCGGCAGGTGTGCATATCAAATACATGTTCGCGTGTCCTGCTCACTCTCCAATAACAGGTTGTATCCAGTCGGGATCATGATTTGATGGTTAGGCCCAACTACTACTATTTCAACTCGAGCATGATCCCCTTGTCGGCATTTTCATAGCTGTGGGAGCCCGCCCGGAATCCGCTCTTCCATCATTAGCAACCGCCTCAGCAGCGGCCGGTATGTCATCTCCTTCAATTCTTAGGAAGGCAATATCGGGTTCAACTCCCCTCAGAAGGGCCACCCTCTCCAGGCGAATGGCATCGCCCATCAAGACAAGCCTCGATTCTGGACAGCGTATAATCGCCCTCCTGCGCTCCATGGCTATGCCTTTGCCGAGAAGTAGTCGACTCCTCTTCCACTCTGGCGGCTCTTTGCCTTCGGAAGCCTCCTCTTCAACACGAGAAGATGGAGGCAAAGGAGTTGCCTCGTTCATAGATTCGACTACCGGCTCGACCTCTGGCCGAGTAGCCTCAGGAACGTCCTTGCTAGAGGGTTCCCAAGTCATATTTCCACTCTCGGAACAAGAAGCATGTCACGACCCAAGCTGGAGGACCATGACTAGCACCCGACCATACTTGCCGAGCACCAACGTACATTTTATCTAACCTTCTTTATTATCTTTTAGGCTGACGAGACCAATATAAATGGTAGACATGGATCATGAACAACCAACAATAAAATATGATTGCATGAACCTACATAACATGGGATGACCGGACAATCAAGAAACTATATACATATGGTACAAGCTACCACGCTAAAATGAAAGACTATACAACAAAAACCAGCCGACAAGGCATACCAAACTATACATGAGTCGACACTTGTCTATGAGCCTCTAAAGGAACATAAGTGCTGCAACATAGCTGGAACAGGGCCCCGACATACCCATAATGTCTATAACAAAAATGCATACCAAGACCAAGGCAAGTCCGAGAAGGGATTTCGCCAATCACCGCCGAACTGGACAACCTACTGTGATGGTGGAGCTGCACCTGCTTGTCTATCAGGACCTGCAGCACGACATGCAGCGTCCACAAACAAAAGGACGTCAGTACGAATAAAGTACCGAGTATGTAAGGCAGAGAACCATAAATATGAACTATAATGTAAGCACGGATAGAGAATATACAACCTGTAACATCTGAGTACCTCTGAGGGCTACTGACATGAAATACATGATACATATGTATAAATACATAATCTTTTAAAACATACGCCTCTGTGGTCATCATCATCATCATATCGTACCCTACCGTAATAGGCTCGGTAAAAACATACCCGGCCATTATAAGGCTCGGTAGAATCGTACCCGGCCATGTGGAGCTCGGTAAAACCCAACTGATCAGTGGTTGCACAATAGGTGCCGTACCCGGCCGACTATAGCGCGGCTCGGTAGAGTAAAATAGATACATATATATAATGCATGTTTGACTCCTGGAAACACCCGGGTCTTGACAGGTATCCTATGTACAACTTATTAGGACTAACTCTTCACTATGAACCTTATAGGAATCGGGAAGTACCAACAAGATTGATAACATAAGAATAAGAGAAGCAACATCAACATCAATCGTTCCATAAGAGGGGAAACAATGTAAGTACTGCTTAGCTTCTAAGAATAGAGTATCTTTGGAAGCTCGTTCATTACATTATGTTAATCGGAGTCATGCAAAAGAAGGAAAGGGACAGCCACACATACCTTGTATATACTGCCACAACCTCAAGCTATGCAAACGTCACGACTCCTTAGTCTACAATAGGAGAAATGACATTATCGTTAACGTTTAAGCGTCGCAACTATTATGTACCAATCACAACCTATTTTGTGATGAAACGGACAGCACCTCCCCTATATATATGACTTCACACCATTCAAAACAATCACCGAACAGCCTAAACAACATCAATAATAAACATATTGAGCCTCCCAAAACAGTCCACACACAACCTAATCACATCATACATATGACGGCCACTATAGTCGTACCAAATGACCCAAAAATATTACGAAGAACTAGCAGACCACAACCCAACATATATATGGTGTTTCTCCACACCCTGCCTCCTCCAAAACTCCACAAAACAGTAATAAAAACGCAGACCAACAGCAACACAAAACAGTCCGCTACAAGTGAATAACTTGAACTCACGGCTTCCGATCACCGTCCCGTGAGTTCTTACATGTATATAACGAATTACCATGAATTTACAGCAGAATAAATGTATGAAATATAGCATTAAACTCACCTTTGTTGTTGGATAACTCAGCCTTTAAATTGGTTCTTCAAACTCTAGTGTTTACCCCCAATTTGAACTTGAAAGAGAGGGAAAATCAATTAGGGTTTGTGGATAATATTTGGGAGGAAGTTTGCAAGGTTTTAGGTCTGGTTATTTGTGAAATATAAAGAGGGATATATTGCAGAAGATAAGCCTTTTAATGGGCTCCTTTTCTGACCCGAAATTCCCTCTTTTGGGCCGACATTTAACCAAGTAGTTGACTCACCTACTTGCACCTAGCAGCTTGTGCAGTCTCACGAAAATGTCTATATCTCTCTATTCCAATGTCGTATTGATAAACCGTTTAATGAGTTGGAAACTAGACTCATAGATTTTCAATGTTGTGGGTAGATCACCCCGTAATTCCAAGTATATTGGGAGAAAGACTTAATAACATTTGACCTAAAGTTTAGGTAAAACTATGAACCTAAGTTGCAACAACTTTTGTCGACTTTTGTTTCATAACTCGTTTGACTTCAAGACTTATGATACGGATATTATATGATTCAAATACCTTAAATCATGACCTCCTAAGTATACTAAGCATCTATAGGTTTACCCAAAAGTACGAGTTACGACATCCTTGATTCGTTTAACTTCTAATACTTGTTAATCACCCTTATGCACCCTTGTATCACTTAAGATTAATCGGATTAACTTCTTATCATCTCAAGGATAATTCCTTCTTGGATTTGTGTTATCTAACTTATGGCATGAACTAACGTGTGTGGATATGGGTTGTAACACCCTCCGCCCCCCCCCCCTTAGGAACATTCGTCCTCGAATGTAAGGGTTTATGGGGAGTCCAAATCATCGTGGATTCTAGCGGAAATTTTTGGTCAATTTTCCCCTATAAAATGGTAACAAGCAAAATTTGCAAGCAGTGAAGCTCAAAGTGTGACCACACAAGGCTACACAAAGCATTATGGACATGGACATTATTTACATATCACCACTTTGTATTAAGGAAGAGAGTTCTCAAGTTATTGCTTACCTCATAAAGCCATTTCACCTTTATAATGTATCTTGCGTTCCACCAACATCCTTGTTATCATCATTCCGGAATAGGTAAGGGTATTTAGACTTCATCTCTTCTTCCGCTTCCCATGTCATTTCTTTCATATTCTTGTTCCTCCACAATACTTTGACGGAAGCTACATCTTTTGTTCTCAGCTTGCGGACTTGTCGATCTAATATGGCCACTGGCACTTCTTCATATGATAGATCCTCCGTAACTTGAACATCTTTGATAGGGACAACTCGAGAAGGGTCACCAATACATTTCCTCAACATAGAGACATGGAATACCAGGTGGACAAATTCTAATTCGGATGGCAATTCTAACTCATAAGCAACTTGTCCAATTCATTGAAGAATTTTATACGGACGGATATACCTTGGAATCAGCTTACCTTTCTTCCCAAAACGCATAACACCCTTCATTGGTGAAATCCTCAAGAAAACCCAATCACCAACCTCAAACTCTAGATCACGACGTCGGACATCGGAATAAGACTTTTGCCTGCTTTGTGCCGTCCTCAATCGTTCCTGTATCACTTTCACCTTCTCAATGGCTTGGTGAATCAAATCTGGCCCATATAATTCTGTTTCACCGACTTCGAACCATCCAACTGGTGATCTACATCTCCTCCCATATAGTGCCTCATATGGGGCCATTTTAATATTGGAATGGTAGCTATTATTGTAGGCAAATTCTATGAGTGGAAGATGGTCATCCCAATTTCCCTTAAAATCTAGAACACATGCTCGTAGCATATCTTCCAATGTCCGAATGGTACGTTCAGCCTGTCCGTCAGTCTGCGGATGAAATGCAGTGCTGAGATTCACCTGTGTGCCTAAACCTTTCTGAAAAGACCTCCAAAAGTTAGCCATAAATTGAGCTCCTCGATCTGAAATAATAGATACCGGCACACCATGAAGCCTAACAATCTCCTTGATATACAACTTCGCATAATCTTCGGCCGAGTAAGTTGTCTTAACTGGCAGAAAATGAGCACATTTTGTAAGTCGATCAACTATCGCCCAGATAGAGTCAAACTTATGATAAGATCGAGGTAATCCAATAACGAAGTCCATATTAATCACTCCCATTTCCAGGTCGGAATCTCTATATTCTAAAGCAATCCACCGGGTTTCTGATGTTCTATCTTTACTTGTTGACAATTGGGACACTGGGCTACAAATTCTGCAATAGACTTTTTCATGTTATCCCACCAATACTGCTCCTTGACATCATGATACATCTTTGTTGAGCCGGGATGGATGGAATATCGGGATTGATGAATTTCATTCATAATCTTTTCTCGCAACCCTGCTACATTCGGCACACATAATCGGCCCCGGTATCTCAGTGCCCCATCTCCTCCGATCTCAAAAGCCGTAATTTTACACTGCTGAATGTTCTCTCTCAATCGTAGTAAGATAGGATCTTCATATTGCCGTGCTTTTACCTAGGCTACCAAAGATGATTCTGATGTATTCTGTACAGTAACACTTCCGTCATCAGAGTCTAACAATCCGATTCTCATATTGGCTAGCTGATGAAGCTCTTTAGTCAACCCCCATCTACCTGTATCAATATGTACTAAGCTTCCCATTGACTTACGACTGAGAGAATCTACCACAACATTGGCTTTACCGGGATGATACAATATCTCGACGTCGTAGTCTTTCAGTAATTCAAGCCACCTACGCTGCCTCAAATTCAACTCTTTCTGCTTGAAGATGTATTGTAGACTCCTGTGATCTGTGTAGATGTCAACATGAACGCCGTATAAGTAGTGCCGCCATATCTTCAAAGCATATATTACTGCAACCAATTCCAAATCATGGGTTGGATAATTCTTTTCATGCTTCTTCAATTGTCTTGATGCATATGAAATCACCTTCCCATGCTGCATCAACACGCACCCCAAACCTATACCCGAGGCATCACAATATACCACATATCCTTCTGTTCCTTCAGGGAGAGTGAGCACCGGTGCGGATGTCAATCGATCCTTCAGCTCCTGAAAACTACGTTCACAAGTGTTAGACCACTGGAACTTGGTAGCTTTCTGTGTTAACTTAGTCAATGGTGCTGATATAGAGGAAAACCCTTCTACAAACCGCCTATAATATCCTGCTAGCCCCGGGAAGCTACGAACTTCTGATGGTGTTGTAGGTCTCGGCCAATTCTTTACTGCATCAATCTTCTGAGTGTCGACACTAATACCCTCATCAGATATCACATGGCCAAGGAATGCTACTGAGTTCAGCCAGAATTCATATTTGGCGAGCTTAGCATATAACTTACGATCCTGAAGCATCCGTAATACTATCCGCAAGTGGCTCGCATGTTCCTCCTCCGAACGAGAATACACCAGAATGTCATCAATGAATACAATCACGAACACATCAAGATAGGGCCTGAATACAGTATTCATGAGATCCATAAAAGCGGCCGGGGCATTTGTTAGCCCGAACGACATCACCAAGAACTCAAAGTGTCCATATCTTGTCCGAAAGGCCGTCTTTGGAATATCCTTCTCCTTAACCCTCACCTGATGATACCATGAACGTAAGTCAATCTTGGAGAAATACTTGGCACCCTGGAGTTGGTCAAACAGGTCGTCAATTCTTGGAAGTGGATACTTGTTCTTTATAGTAAACTTATTCAACTGCCGATAGTCGATACATATCCGTAATGACCCATCTTTCTTCCGCACGAATAGGACTGGCGCACCCCAAGGTGAAGTGCTAGGTCTAATGAAGCCCTTATCCAGCAAGTCCTTTAACTGCGCCTTCAACTCTCGCAGCTCTGTCGGGGCCATTCTATATGGAGGGATAGAGATTGGTTGAGTGTCAGGCAACACATCAATGCTAAACTCAATCTCCCTTTCTGGAGGAAGGCCTGGGAGTTCATTTGGGAAAACATCTGGAAATTCATTGACCACGGGGATAGATTGTAGAGTAGGCAGCTTCGCCTCTGCATCCCTAACGCGAACAAGATGATAAGTGTAACCTTTTGAGATCATTTTCCTTGCCTTAAGATAGGAAATAAACCTACCTTTCGATGTAGCAATGTTCCCCTTCCATTCAATGACGGGTTCACCAGAAAATTGAAACTTAACCATCTTCATACGACAGTCAACATTTGCATAGCATGAGGCCAACCAGTCCATTCCCAGTATCACATCAAAATCAACCATTTCTAACTCAAATAAATCTGCCGAGGTTTGACGACTACAAATCATCAGAGTGCAACCTCTATATACCCTTCTAGCAATCACAGAATCTCCTATTGGAGTAGATACCGCAAGGGGTTTACTTATCAATTCAGGGTTCAATGCCAAACTTATTAGCCACAAAGGGTGTAACATATGATAATGTAGATCCCGAATCAATCAACGCATATACATCATAAGAAAACACAGATAATATACCTGTAACAACATTTGGAGACGACTTGAGATCCTGTCGACCTACTAGAGCATATGTTCGATTTTGAGCACCACTCGAACTCGGTCCTGCACCTCTACCTCTACCACGACCTGTCGACTGCTGAAAACCCCGTGCTGGAGGTCGAACTGATGAGGAAGAACCAGACACAGATCTAGTCGGTTGAGCCATACCATCACCTCCCCTGTTAGGACAATCCCTCATCATATGGCCAGGCTGTCCGCAAGAATAACACGCATCAGAACCTTGACGGCACAGTCCAAAGTGGGCCTTGCCGCATTGATCACAACATGGTGTTGGGGGTTTCGTCTGACTAGTATCCCTGTGATGTTGCGATCCAGATGCCTGCGAACTCTGACCTGGACTAGAATAGGATCGATCATATCGAGGCCTCTAAAACTGTGGAGGAGCACTAGCTACAGATGGCGCCGAACTCCTCGAAGAGTGGGGCCTGGCGCTGCCTCTGAAGTCATCAGAATACCTTGCAAATCTCGCCCTCTTATGCTGGCCCCTATCCTGCTCCCTATCTGCCCTCTGCTGGCGCTTACGATCCTCTAGGGTCTGGGCATAAGCTTGAATACGGGAAATATCCATGCCTTCTACCAAGGAGGCTGTCATACACTCATTTATCAGATGGGGTCCCAACCCGTTCACGAACAAATGCACCCTATCACTCATCTCGGACACCATATGGGGAGCATACCTTGCTAAAGAATCAAACTGCATGCTATACTCTCGCACACTTAAATTACCTTGTCTAAGGTTCAAGAACTTATCAGCTCTAGCTCGTCGTATCTCAACTGGCAAATAGTGACGAAGAAAGGCCTCAGAAAAATCCTTCCACACAGCTGGAGGAGCGTTCGGACCCCTGGATCTCTCCCAACTATCATACCAAAGAACCGCTAAATCTCGTAGCCGATAAGAATCCAACTCTACTGCCTCTGTATCACTAACATGCATAACCCGTAGTGTACGATGAACCCGGTCAATAAAAGTCTGCGGATCCTCCTTGGGGTCTGATCCGGTAAACACTGGAGGGTCTAAATTAATAAAATCACGAACTCTTGTACTAACTGGTTTATCAGCAGCACCTGTATTCTGCCTCTGAGCCTGAGCAGCTACCAAGCTAGTCAATAACTGCAAAGCACTCCGCATATCCTGGTCTGTAGTGCCAGATGGAGGAGCTGGAGGTGCTGGGTGCCACCTAATATCCTCCGGAGGAGACGGAGTAGATGAGGTATGAGACGGCATCTCACTCTGAGCCTCACTTTGGCCTGCTCTGGCTTGGGGCACCTGACTGGTACCCTCTCCTGCAGCTGTATCAAGCCGTCTACTAATTGTTTGTTTCCTAGTCAAAGGCATTGCTGAAAGAAAACAAGGTGAATATTATAGACGAACACTTACGACTGAACTCTATGCACGATCTAGATTCAAGAAGAAGGTAACAACCCTAGATGTCATGTAGCCTCCCGATTATAAATGTGGCGCGCTACACATCCATAATCAAGACTCTACTAGACATGGCTCATAGACAATCCCTAGGACAGACTTGCTCTGATACCAAGTTTGTCACGACCCAAACTGGAGGACCATGACTAGCACCCGACCATACTTGCCGAGCACCAATGTACGTTTTATCTAACCTTCTTTATTATCTTTTAGGCTGACGAGACCAATATAAATGGTAGGCATGGATCATGAACAACCAACAATAAAATATGATTGCATGAACCTACATAACATGGGATGACCGGACAATCAAGAAACTATATACATATGGTACAAGCTACCACGCTAAAATGAAAGACTATACAACAAAAACCAGCCGACAAGGCATACCAAACTATACATGAGTCGACACTTGTCTATGAGCCTCTAAAGGAACATAAGTGCTGCAACATAGCTGGAATAGGGCCCCGACATACCCATAATGTCTATAACAAAAATGCATACAAAGACCAAGGCAAGTCCGGAGAAGGGATCTCGCCAATCACCGCTGAACTGGACAACCTACTGTGATGGGGGAGCTACACCTGCTTGTCTATCAGGACCTGCAGCACGACATGCAGCGTCCACAAATAAAAGGACGTCAGTACGAATAAAGTACTGAGTATGTAAGGGAGAGAACCATAAATATGAACAACAATGTGAGCAGGGATAGAGAATATACAACCTGTAACATCTGAGTACCTCTGAGGGCTACTGACATGAAATACATGATACATATGTATAAATACATAATCTTTTAAAACATACGCCTCTGTGGGCATCATCATCATCATATCGTACCCGGCCGTAATAGGCTCGGTAAAAACATACCCGGCCATTATAAGGCTCGGTAGAATCGTACCGGGCCACGTGGAGCTCGGTAAAACCCAACTGATCAGTGGTTGCACAATAGGTGCCGTACCTGGCTGACTATAGCGCGGCTCGGTAGAGTAAAATAGATACATATATATAATGCATGTTCGACTCCTGGAAACACCTTGCAGGCCTTTCGGAGTGACGTAAGGTCGGTATCCTATGTACAACTTATTAGGACTAACTCTTCACGATGAACCTTATAGGAATCAGGAAGTACCAACAAGATTGATAACATAAGAATAAGAGAAGCAACATCAACATCAATCGTTCCATAAGAGGGGAAACAATGTAAGTACTGCTTAGCTTCTAAGAATAGAGTATCTTTGGAAGCTCGTTCATTACATTATGTTAATCGGAGTCGTGCAAAAGAAGGAAAGGGACAGCCACACATACCTTGTATATACTGCCACAACCTCAAGCTATGCAAACGTCACGACTCCTTAGTCTACAATAGGAGAAATGACACTATCGTTAACGTTTAAGCGTCGCAACTATTATGTACCAATCACAACCTATTTTGTGATGAAACGGACAGCACCTCCCCTATATATATGACTTCACACCATTCAAAACAATCACCAAATAGCCTAAACAACATCAATAATAAACATATTGAGCCTCCCAAAACAGTCCACACACAACCTAATCACATCATACATATGACGGCCACTATAGTCGTACCAAATGACCCAAAAATATTACGAAGAACTAGCAGACCACAACCCAACATATATATGGTGTTTCTCCACACCCTGCCTCCTCCAAAACTCCACAAAACAGTAATAAAAACGCAGCCCAACAGCAACACAAAACAGTCCACAAAACAGTCCGCTACAAGTGAATAACTTGAACTCACGGCTTCCGATCACCGTCCCGTGAGTTCTTACATGTATATAACGAATTACCATGAATTTACAGCAGAATAAATGTATGAAATATAGCAGTAAACTCACCTTTGTTGTTGGATAACTCAGCCTTTAACTTGGTTCTTCAAACTCTAGTGTTTACCCCCAATTTGAACTTGAAAGAGAGGGAAAATCAATTAGGGTTTGTGGATAATTTTGGGAGGAATTTTGCAGGGTCTTAGGTCTGGTTATTTGTGAAATATAAAAAGGGATATATTGCAGAACATAAGCCTTTTTATGGGCTGCCTTTTCTGACCCGAAATTCCCTCTTTTGGGCCGACATTTAACCAAGTAGCTGACTCACCTACTTGCACCTAGCAGCTTCTGCAGTCTCACGAATATGTCTATATCTCTCTATTCCAATGTCGTATTGATAAACCGTTTAATGCGTTGGAAACTAGACTCATAGATCTTCAATTTGGTGGGTAGATCACCCCGTAATTCCAAGTATATTGGGAGAAAGACTTAATAACATTTGACCTAAAGTTTAGGTAAAACTATGAACCTAAGTTGCAACAACTTTTGTCGACTTTTGTTTCATAACTCGTTTGACTTCAAGACTTATGATACGGATATTATATGATTCAAATACCTTAAATCATGACCTACTAATTATACTAAGCATCTATAGGTTTACCCAAAAGTACGAGTTACAGCATCCTTGATTCGTTTAACTTCTAATACTTGTTAATCACCCTTACGCACCCTTGTATCACTTAAGATTAATCGGATTAACTTCTTATCATCTCAAGGATAATTCCTTCTTGGATTTGTGTTATCTAACTTATGGCATGAACTAACGTGTGTGGATATGGGTTGTAACACAGCATCGGTAGCAACCTCGCTAGAGGCCTCTACGGTCGCATACTTGCCCTCAGGCTGAGTGTCTTCAGGAACATCCTCATCCGAACGCTCCTAAAGCACATACTCGTCATCAGAGTCCGCCGCCGATGGAGCTGCAGCATTACATCTTCTCCTCCTTCAAGGAGCGCTCTGGGCTACCAAAATATTAACCAAAGAAAGGTAAGTCAAGCAACAATGCCTCAAAATAAAATTACCAGACCGAAAGTCGGTGCAATACATGGAGGGCCGTATTTCAGAATGAATGTCGCCCACGTCCGGCATTCCTCCACGAGAGGGATCACTCTCTCCCCCCACGACCTTATATCTGGTACAAGTCGGGGTAAAGAAACCCTAGCTGCAAAAATAGGAAAGCAAGAAAGGTCATAAAGATTGAACTGTCGTAAGTGATAAAAAGTGTTTTAGTGTGTAAAGCGGCACTCATGTTCGGGATTCCATATTTCCGAGAACCCTTCTGGGGCCGCCACCAAGTCTGATGTTCGGACAAAGAAAATTTTTAGCCAAAAATGGCAATTGGGCTTGTCGTCCACTTGGACAACCAGGCCTTTCGTACCATGGATTTTTAGTTGCAGCAGGTGGTGAATCGTGGCGTTAAGTCCAGCTCGCTCAGCATAAGTGGTCAGTATGCGACATACTTTCCACGTGTATGGAGTGAAACGGGCCGGGCACACATTGTAGAAATGAAGAGCTCCTCCGCCAAAGGATATATGGGAAGGCTACACCCAATCAGAAATGGGTATTCATAAAAAGCACAGAACCCCGGTCTGTGCACATTGGCGAAGTCCTCTTCGGCCACCCTCATAACCATTGTATCCGAAATTTGGTAGGACTCCCGCAAACTATCCAAATGTGAGTTAGAGAAATAAAAATGGATCCATGCAGGAGTTACACCTCGTAAGGGAAAATCCCTTCAAGCATGCAGCTCTTGGTGAAGAACATTATCTACAGATAGGGGAACAAGATGTCTTTAGGTCTTTTTCCCACCACCCAAAGATGGTGGAACCCTAGAAGGAGACTTGTCTCCGTTCCCTCTACGTTGTCGGCCTCGTCTTGCCATAATTAGAATTTGCCTAACGAATAAACGCGTCAACAACTAGGGAAACCGACTTCGAAGGATTTAAATAAAAAAGTTACTAAAAGCCCTAGAAAAAAACACAAAGAGGAAGAGAAAGTCTGAGAAGTTCGTAAGATAGGAAAAATCAAACCCTCTTCCTATTTATAGAGCCTCAGTACATGGGATTTGAAGAGGTAAGCATCAAAAAAGGGGCAGGAAACCAAAATGTCAAACCACCCCCCGATATTTCTTGGGAGCAGTTGTAATCATAACACATGTCGGCAATGACATCAATTCAAAATTTGGCCACGTGTCAATGCATTAATGATGCCACGGCGGATCGACTTTTCCACCCATTGCGGACGTACGTCGAGTACGCCTCCAACGGGAAGAGGGACTAACTGCATGGGGCTAAATATAGTTTAACCATTAGAGGCCGAGTGCGCTTTCCCCCGCGCCCATAAAATAGCGAGGGCACGATCCTCCCTTACATTTCTTACAGTGAGGGCGTAACATAGGCGTAAGGGTACAAACGTCGACATATGTATTTAGACGTCCCCTCTTCAAGAGCGCCAGTGTCTCCTCGACAAATTGTAATTTTAGTAAGAAAACCTCACCTCTATATAAAGGTGGGTTTTCCTTGTTGTAATGGGATATATGTTATTATATGATAATAAAACTTCTATTATTCTCTCTCTACTATTCTCTCAATTGTGATCTTCAATTATCTTTATAATTTCTTCATTCTTGCCAATATTCTATACTATAACTGCACTGATTTTACTTTGGGGTTTATTATATTTGATTACAATTTACCCCTCTTATATTTTCGATTGTCAATAGCTCATAAAGTAACCGATAACCTTTGAGTCAAACAAAGAGTAAATTGATATCGGAATTGACACTTAAAGAATAAATGCAAACAATACAAATTGAGTAGCCTTGGACCTCGAATTCGATCATCCTTAAACAAAAAGATGTTCAACTGAATTATGAACAGAATAATAAGATAATGAAAGCTAGAAAATGACACTATATTATTTTGTATTGCGTGAATATGATGTCTTTTACAGATGATACCCTTTTACATAGTAGGGGAGTCCTACCTTGATGCATTTCTAAATACAATAATAAATCTCATAATTAGCTAATTAATCAGCCTCTTCTTGATACGTGCCGAGATTTTCGCCGTGATACTCGCCCAATTGCAAATATTTCGACTTTTTGTTATTTGACTTAATAAGCTTTCCTGGATCTCGATAAATCTCTATCTTTCTTAGTCTCGATCTTGGCCAATCTTGATCTTGATCGGTCTCTTGGCCACGAGCTCGACAATATAACTTTGCACCTTGGTTCCATATATAACTCGAGGTTAAACCTTGGCATATCATGTTTCAGTCGTGATTAGTCATATAAACGGGTAAGCCCAATTTTGACAGTATACAGATAGTCCCCTTGTTTCTTAGAGGGAAGACAACGAGAAATAATATGAACTTTCCAATCATGTCTCAATAGGTCATGACGTAAACGACAAATCCGACCATGACGTAAGCGGAAAGTGGATATCAAAATGTCCCATTGATTTAGTTACCTAGGCATTGAATGTTGTTAGTTACTGGTCGTCCACTACCAGTTTTGAACTGTCACCGGCAAGCTATAAATACTGTAACCTCCCTCTATTCAGACTTTACATTCAAATCTTCTCCCATTCTTGCTTCTCTTCAAAAATCTCTTGGCTTTGCAATTTTTGCACCCAAATCTCTTAAACTTTTAGCAAATTTCACACAATTTTAGTTCCTTTTTTCTACAACAATGGAAAATTTCTAAGAATGTACTGCAAAAGGAGGTCGCCTCTTCATCACGGCTCACCGGCGACAAAGCTGTAGCGGAATATCCCCTTGAGGATTTCATTTCGGGGGGGTGCTCTATTGTTGCTGATTTTAAGATTGAAAAAACCTCCTCGGTACCAGATCGATGTGAACCGGTCTCGAGGTATATATATATGCACAATTACCAAGGACTTCCTTGACAAGGTTAAAGAGGATTGCAACTGGGTCGAAAAGCATGTGGTGGTACCTTCACCTACTCACATAGATGGTTTCCTAAGTGTTTACACTTACCCCTTCACTTTGGGTTCCTTAGACCCTAGCATCACTGCCTTCAACAAGAGTTATGAAGTAACCCTTATCCGGATCCATCCTTCCTTCTGGAGAATAATAATTCTCCTCTGATTGTTCGTAGGCAAAATCGAGGGATGTACTTTCACCCCCAATCACCTTATGCACCTTTACAGTCCTCGACTCTATTGAGGAGAGCTGATCAAACTTGCTCATCGAGCCTGCAAGGGCCCGTTCTCGAGCATAGATAAGGCTCGTGACTAAGGTTGAATGGGCCGATTTGTTCGAATAAGGACTTCGGACCTGATCCCTGCTGAAGACACGTCGTTACCTAAGAAATGGAACATGAATCATGAGTAGTACTTCACCTTGAATATTTTATTCTGTTGTTTTACTTTTTATCTTCTTCCCTCATTTATGTTTTTGGTGTGGCAGTTGTGGCCCAAGTGTCGGACATAGTTCCCAAACTCAAGCAATGGGTCAAGGGCCTGGTGTCACAGAGCCCATACTCCAAGTGTTCTTAGATGGAGTTATTGAATGAACAATGGGAGGCCCTCAATCATGGAAAGTTTCTTTCTTAGAACGGTTATCGTTCAGGCTTCTTCTCGAGCATAATCATATTTTTTCCTTTGTAGGCCTCGGGAAGGATGTTTCAATGAGGCCCTCATCTAGTGGTGAAGAATTTCTTCTCCAACCACCTGCTCTGACATTGGCCAAATAGAAGAAAAGGAAAGGTGTTTCGAGTTCCCCTGGCTCGGAATAGAAAAGACCAGTGAGGAGGTCTCGCAATCCTGGGGGGAGACTGGTGTTGTACCTTCGGACTCGATCCGTTGATTAAGGGATAAGCCTAAATAAGAAAAAAGAGAAAGATAATTCCAGGCTATTGGCCCATGTGCGGGCTGGTTCTTCGATACAAAAACCCCTCCGAACAGGAGGAGGTTGATGAGGGAGCTTCGATCGAAGTTCCTGAATTTGAAGGAGTTGAAGCCACTCCATCCCTAGCTGAGATGGTAGAGAGCGAGATAGGGTGAGGCTTCCCACAGAAAATGTCCTGAGGGACGAGCTCGGAATGACCTTCGTGAGGCCAGTATGTTGAGTCCTCAGGGGGTGACTTATATCTATGGCTTCTTGGATGGGTTTGAGTTTGTTGCTTTGGAGGACATCATCGGGCTTGGTAACCTGTCGGTATAATGGAAGGAGCCATCGTTTGGTGCTACTACACCTTCATCAAGACCAAAACTAGTGGATCAATTTTGGACCCCAAGTGTTAATCTTGACTGAAGACGGTCAATAGATTTTTATATCCCAGAGGATGCCCGAGTTTTCTCTACACCCGTAGGGGTCACTAGTTACCTCCGGTGTCTGGTGACCAAAGAAGATCAGGCAGAGATGGATGAGGTGGAAGCCCCCTACCTATTCAATGACGCCCAACAAGCGTTAAATTGAGTAAATTCGTGTGTCTTTTCTTCTTATATGTTATAACTTTAAAGTTGTGAATAACCGTAACATCTTCTCTTATGCTTGCAAGCTTTGGTGCCACATCATAAGGATTTCCTCCAATATCGGGAAGAGTTAACTCATCATGAGGCCGAGGTTCGGGACCTCACTAAAAGAGATATTTACAAGCTTCAAAATGAGGAGCATCAGGTCGAGTTGGAAGCGGCAATGGAGGAAACATACCGAGATGGTCGAGTAGGTATTCTGAGTGCTTCACAATAGTGAAGACTAATTGGAGATCAGTACTAATGATCCGATCCTGCAGTTCTGTTAGAGGCTAGAATAAATCGGGTAGCTTCAGGAGCAGATAGATACGGTGCAAGCCGAGGCTGAGAAGTTTAAGAAAAATATAGACATCCTGGCCTAAAAAAAGGACACCGCCCAAGCATAGCTGGAGTCGGCTGAGTCCCAGCTTCGTGATGCAAGAGAGAAAACCTTGATGCATGCCAAGGAAATCGAGGAGCTTCAATCCCAACTAGATATTTCTATCTCTAATAAGTCAAACTTGGCCAACGAACTTGAGGTAGCTAAATATGAGCTGGTCATGGCCAATACTAAAGCCGATAATAAAGTGGGCCGGTTCAAGGTCGACACTAAGGCCATCCAGGTGCAGGGTAAGAGCATCATGAATCATGCAAAGTGGCAAGCTTAAAGGGAAGCCCTCGAGGAAGCTCGTGCTCAGGACTTCAACATAATGGCTGAAATCGAGAATGCCAAATCAAAAAAAAAGCCAGGAATTAGAAGCTAGCCTTTACCGAGGAGGATTCCAAGAGCTTAAGTGGGTCTGAAAACCAGGAAGATTCCGAGGATGGAGATTCTGCCTCTGACGAAGACCAGATCACTTAGGCCTTCATATATTTTGCTTTTCTTTTGCATCTTTTAGGCCATTTTGGCCATTGTAAATTTTTTGAATCAAGCCATTTTGGCCTCTGTAAAAGACTACTTGGTAAACATATACAAGGCTTTCTTTCCCTTTTGGATCTAAAATTTTTCCTTTGCTTTTATTACTTTTATTCACAAATGTCAAAATGCCTTAACATAAAATGATTTAGATTGTATAAGTTCGAACAAACTCTGACTTTACATTATTCTGTTCTGAGGCGTTTTCAAGTTTGGTGTCACCAGAAAGTTTCTCTCGAAGTAAGTAATTCAAAATATAGCTTGTTGAGGGAATCATTTTGAAGAGATTATAAAAATTTTGAAGGCTTATTCATCACGCCCAACTATGCCTTATAAAAGGACAATGCGGTCGCAGCAAATACAACTCAAGTATTTCACACGGGGTCGAATCCTCAGAGAGTTAACCTACCAACTACGATCTTCAAAACCCAATACTCTTCCGAATCAGCTTCCCAAATATTCAAATATCCTTTTGAGTATTTCTTAATAACTACTTTTGCAAAGAACTAAATAACTGGAAAAATAACTAAATATGTTGTAAACAAGAATGAGAAAGACTAAGGTGATGATTTCCCCTACTGATGGAATCCCTTCTGTTTATGCTCATACAAATTTATCAATATCTCTCTATCAATCGTGAACAATCTCTTCCGATTAATCACAGTAATTTACTATAGTACTCTTCCGAGTTACACTAGCTTGCTTTATTGATCACAATTCACTTTAGATTACACCTAAGGTTTCGTTATTCCTAACCCCACCTTTAAATTCGCAATTATAGATCCCTCTAATAATTTAGGAATGGTGTTGTTCAATAATAACCTAAATATGTATTCTTTTCCAAGTTATGCGCACTAAATAGGCACAGCTAATTGAGGATCTTATCAATTAACAACAACAAGAATGAAGTTGAACAAATAGAGAATAACTAACAGTTTGTATTCACATAAATCAGAAGTTCATCAACCAATAGGTTCCATCAAAACCTTAGCTAGGAATTTAGCTACTCATAACGATGAAAACATAAGCTAGAATAGAATTCATGATGAAAATTCAAAAGAAAAGTAAGAGATATATTTAGAGAATTCTTTCACGCTAATTTCCTTGCAAAAGTACTCAAAAATACAATGATTGCCTCCTTTGGGCGAATCCTAAGGTTTTATATAGGGTTTAGGTCATAAAAATCCCGTTTTTACACTTTAGTCCCATAAGTTTACGCCTGTCACCGCGGTTCTGCCGCGGTTGCAATCGAACCGCGATGAAATCACTCTTTCTTCATTTTTTCAACAGGCTTCAACCACCGGGGTTTCACCGCGGTCGCAGTGGAACCGCGGTAGAACACGTCCTCTGAATCTTCAGGGCTGTTCTGCGTGATTTTTAATGATTTTTGCATAAATGGCCTTTTTCATCTTCTTTTGACTCCAAAATTGCTCTTTATTACCTACAATTCATGAAAAAACACTAATAAGAGCATTTTGTTATCATATATATTATTAAAACAACTTAAGAATGTGATTATTTAGGGTATGAATATAGTAAAATTCACCTATTATCATCTATTTTTTGTTACGATTCTCGAAGTAAGGTTGTAGCTTGTGCTTCTAGACAACTAAAAAGCACGAGAAGAACTACCCAACCCACAATTTAGAGTTAGTTGCGATGATTCATGCCCTAAAGATGTGGAGGCACTACTTGTATGGCATTCATGTTGATATCCATATGGATCATAAGAGCCTCAAGTACATCTTCAAGCAAAGGGAATAGAATCTAAGTTAAAGGAGATGGTTGGATCTACTTAAAGACTACGATGTTGATATTTTATACCATACGGGGAAGTCTAACGTAGTAGCCGACGCCCTCAACTGTAGATCTATGGGTAGCCTATCGTATTTACAGCCAGGAAACAGAGGAATAGCCCATGAGGTTCTTCAGCTAGCTAATCTTGGAGCTCAGTTATTGGACTCAGGTGATATTGGAATTACTATTCAGGATACGACAACATCTTTTTTAGTAATTAAGGTAAAGGAACGCATTACGAGGATCATGTATTCGTTCATTACAAGGATACCACCTTTCAGAATGAGAAGACACCATTTGAAATTACAAAAGATAGGGTCCTTAGATATCGATGACGATTATGTGTCCCTAATGTTGCAGTCTACGTTAGCAAGTTATGGCAAAAACTCACTGTTCTCGTTATTTTGTTCATCTCAGAGCTACCAAGATGTATCGTGATATCAGGGAAGTGTATTAGTGGGATGGATTGAAAAAGGATACAACAGAATTTTTTGGTTAGTGTCCTAAGTGTCAGTAGGTTAAGATTGAGCATCAGAAACCCGGTAGGTTATTGCAAACTATGGAGATTCCGACTTAGAAATGAAAAGTAATCAATATAGATTTCATTGTTGGCTTACTTTGTGCCCAACGTAAGTTTGATTCAATATGGGTGATTGTTGATAGGCTTACAAATTCAGCCATATTCTGCACGTTAGAACTACGTATTCCTCACAGGATTATGCAAGGCTTTATATTAAGGAGATAGTACCACTACATGGTGTCTATGTATCTATTATCTTGGATAGAGGAGTTCAATTTACATGTAACTTCTGGAGGTCCTTCCAAAAGGGATTGGGGACTCAAGTAAGTCTTAGTACAATATTTTATCCCCAAATAGGCGGACAGACCGAGCGTACTATTCAAACACTGGAGGATATGTTACGAGCTTATGTAATAGACTTCAAAATCATCTGCCGCTTATTGAGTTTTAATATAATAATAGTTACCATTCCAGTATTCAGATGGCTTCATACAAAGCTCTTTACGGACGAAAGTGGGCTATAGGGTGGTTCAATGTTGGAGAATTTGGATTACATGGGCCAGACTGGTTCAGTAAGCCATAGAAAAAGTAAAGATTATCCGGGATCGACTATTGACAGCTTAGAGTTGTCTAAAGTCATATTCTGACGTGCGGCATCGAGATTTAGAGTTTGGGGATAATGACTAGGTATTCTTAAAGGTGTCACCTATGAAGGGTGTGATGGGGTTTGGCAAGAAAGGCAAACATAGGCCATAGTATATTGGGCCTTATAGGATTATTCGGAGAGTGGGCCAAGTATCTTATGAGTTAGAATTGCCCTCGGAGTTGGAGTTTGTCCATCCGGTTTTTCACGTATCTACGTTAGGGAACTAAATTGGCGATTCTATCCAAGTGGTGCCTGTAAGCACGTGATTTTTGCCATATATGAAAATAACTCCTAAAAATAGACCAAAATAATTTTAATTGGTTTTTAGGTGTTTTTCTTTATTTAGTTGCATGTCATGCATTTTTAATGTTTTAAAATCATAGAAAACCCATAAAAATGTCACATTTTAATTTCATTCCATCTTAAGGTTCAATTTGCATTTAGGAATTAATTACATTAAATTAATTTAGGAGTTTAATTTAGGTCTTTATTTCTATTATATATAAAAGAGAAGAGGTGGTTGATCAAGGGTATAATGGTCATTTTAAATATATTAGTGCATTATTTGTTTGTATACTTGGCTCAAAAGTTTGATTGTGGGTTCTTAATAACCGAAAAAGCCAAAACTAACGTGCTCATAAGCTATTAAATTCTTTAGCTTGACCCCACTTTCCATTCAACCTTTACTATCTTTATTAAATGCATTACTTGTTTGTTATTATTTTTTTTTCAACAAGTACTTTTAACTAGAATAATTAATTTTTTGATAATTTATAATTCAGTTGTTCGCCCGATTAAAAATACTAAGGTCACATACATTTATATATGACAATTCTATTATTTTCTTACGAAATATTATTTTATTTATTAACTATTTTAGTAAAGAAGATTTAATTAAAAAAAATTAATGATACTATATGTAGATTTACATTCAAATGTTATTATATCATTATCAATTGATATCATTTTATACAAATTTCAATTGGAATACTTCATAAAATTCAGAAAATTTTTTATTTAAGAATAAAATATAGTTTCAAGTTCCCTTTTTTATTATAGAATATAAAAAATTATAATAATTATCCCCTCTCTAAAAATATGAGTTGAGAATATCTGAAGTAAAAATTAAGACAACTAATTTGTGAAATTATTATTTTAAAACTCTTTATATATTAAGAAGTATGAGAAGTATCGTCATACAAAATTATACTTCTTTCTCTATGATCGAAGTTAGTTGAGTACATACTATATTCAATTAGAATTCAACATTATAAAAATTTCAAAATAGATAAATATATCATTTCTATTATATAGAAAAGAGAAGAGGTGGTTGACCAAGGGTGTAATTGTCATTTTAAATATATTAGTACATTATTTGTTTGTATACTAGGCTCAAAAGTTTGATTGTGAGTTCTTAATAACCGAAAAAACTAAAACTAACGTGCCCATAAGCTATTAAATTCTTTAACTGGACCCCACTTTTCATTCAACTTTTACTATCTTTATTAAATGCATTACTTGATTGTTATTATTATTTTTTTCAACAAGTACTTTTAACTAGAATAATTATTTTTTTTATAATTTATAATTCAAATGTTTGCCCGATTAATTTCTATTATATAGAAAAGAGAAGACGTGGTTGACCAAGGGTATAATGGTCATTTTAAATATATTAGTGCATTATTTGTTTGTATACTATGCTCAAAAGTTTGATTGTGGGTTCTTAATAACCGAAAAAACCAAAACTAACTTGCCCATAAGCTATTAAATTCTTTAGCTGGACCCCACTTTTCATTCAATCTTTACTATCTTTATTAAATGCATTACTTGATTGTTATTATTATTTTTTTCAACAAGTACTTTTAACTAGATGTAACGACCCGACCCGTCGTTATGGGAGTTATCGCCCCATTTTCTTCATTTAACACTTCAATATGCTAATTTATATGTGTTCGGAAAGTTAGAAGCAAATCGGAAGAAATTTGGATAGAAATGAAGCCATAAACCTCTTTATGAAAGGAGTAGTTTGGAAAAGTCAACCGAATATTGACCGGTGATTTAGACAGCTCAAAATAGAAATCTGATGATTCGACTAGTTTCGGGGGATCATTTATGACTTAGGAGAGCAATCGGAATCGAATTCGGAGGTCCGGTGTAGTTTTAGGCTTGAATTGGCTAAGGTTGAATTTTGGCGAAATCCGAACTGTACGTGAGATTTTGATCCAGGGCTCAGAATGAAATTCCGAGAGTTGCAGTAGCTCCGCTGGTGATTTTGGATATGCGTGCAAAATTTCAGATCATTTGGAGGTGTTTAGGTCGGGTTTTAGATCAAATGTTAGTTTCGGAAGTTTTTAAAGAACTTAGGCATGAATCCGATGTGAATTGATGATTTCAGTGTTGTTAGGTGTATTTTGATGATTGGAAAAGGTTTGGATGATATTTTGGGATATGTTGGTGCCTTTGGTTGAGGTCCCGGGGGCCTCGGATGTGTTTCGGGTTGTGATCACGCTCTTAATTAATGTTTTAACGTCGTATCTTTGTACATAAAGGGGTACCATATTGAACAAATAAGATCTGATTACTGTTTTGAATGAAGCATTAGATCCGTATCGTAATTACGGACCCATAGCAAAAAGAATCATCGAATTTAGACATCGTATGAGGATTTTATGGCCATTTTACTAAAGTTGCCCAGATTTTCAGGCTAATGACGAAACTGCCCCTGGCGGCGTATTAAAAACCTGCACTATTTGCAAATTTTAAAACCTACATATCTTCTTCATTATAAGGTCAAATTGAGTGATTCAAAAGCCTAAATTCATTACACTTTCACAAGGAATCCATTGGGAGCAGCAAAACGCGTGAACAGTATATCTATAATGAGCAGGTCGAGTTTTCTTCCAATTTTGGAACGGGAAGAAGCTTCTGAGGCGATTTTTAAGAGAGAAATCAATGGGTAATTGCTGGAGGTAAGTTTCTTGACTCAAAAACATGATTTTATGTTATAATCAGCACCAAAATTCATGAAATTTGGTAGAATTTGTGAAGAATTAGGGCCTAAATCATGAAAACGAATTTTTTGGTTTTGAAAGGCCATTCGAACTCCATTTTCGATAAATGTTATATGCACGGACTCGTGGAGAGACGAGGAATCCGTTGGTATGAATTTCAGAATTTTTCGAGAAGCGGGCCCGGGGTCCGGGTTTTACCAACTTGGTGCATTATCGCGTATTTCGTGTAAATTGAATTGGGTTATGTTTCTTTGATCCGTATTTGATATAATTGTTGTGGTTTGACTAGATTCTACGCACAAGACGGCAAATTCAAAAGGAAAGGGCATCGCGGACGAGTCTACGGCCGGCTAGAGGTGAGTAGTTTGTATATATGGTAGCCTGAGGGTTCGAAACCCCGGCTTAGCACATTGTGACGCTTGTAGGGCGTGGCTCGCACCCCGTGGCAGGTGCGGGATTGATTGTGACCGGGGATTGAGACTTAGTCCATCCCAGATGTTAATAATATGTTATACGCGGTTGAAACGCACATTGTGTTAGATATATTTTGTGGGCTGTAAGCCATGTTTGGGGCCTTGTGCCGACCTGTAATATTCCTAGGGGATAGTTATATATGTGATAGCTCTAATTAGGTAATCACTGATCTCAGTCCTGGTTTGAAAGCACCGTATTGAAATGCTAAGTCATCTGTTTTGGAAAATTAAATACGCATTAAAGTATTTTCATAATTAAATGAATTGGAACCTGGAAATAAATAAGTTGAGCTGTTGTGTGACTCATATGCATGTTGTGGACTGAGGATGGATTGGGCTACACGCCGCAGTGGTTTATATGAGGATTGGGCTGCACGCCGCAGCGGTTGATATGAGGATCGGGCTGCACGCCGCAACAGTATTGCGCTTGGGCGGTAGGAGCCCCTCCGGAGTCCGTACACACCCCCAAGCGCCGTCGACGTTAAATGGATCGAGCTACATGCCATAGCGGTTATATGCATTGCATTGCATTCTTTGTCTGTGAATTATCTGTGATAGTGGTAATGTACTGTTGTTGTTGCTAGTTCGTACGAGGAATCGGACTGTAGTTTAGCTTCATTTAGTGGTATTCTGTGGATTTCTTGCTTTCAGCTACTTGTATATATTTATTACTCACTGAGTACTTAGTACTCACCCATACTCCCTGCACCTTTGTGTGTAGATTCAGGTACACAAAAGGGATAGACGAGCACTCCAACTTTTATCAGTATTTATCCGAGTTGCTGAGGTAGCTGCTGGCGTTCGCAGAACCTGGCTTCTCTTCTTATTATATCTTTCCTTTGTATATACATTATTCATACTTGAGTATTTGGTTTATATATTGTTATCCGATCATGTTTAGAGGCTCTAGACTCGTGACCCTAGATCTTTGGGTGGTTATTCAGTTTAGCTTTATTGTCAAAATAATATCCAGGTAATTGATTTGAGCTTCATGCTCGGGTGAGAATGTAAATGGTCGGGCTTGCCTAGCAGGTGTGTTGAGCACCATCACGACCGGGATTGGGGTCGTGACAAGTTGGTATCAGAGCCTAGGTTACTAGGCCTCATGAGTCTTGAGCCGGTTGGTAGAGTCTTGTGGATCGGTACGGGGACGCCTGTACTTATCCTCGGGAGGCTGCAAACCTTTAGGAAACACTTCACATTTCTTGGAATTCTTATCGTGCGTACTTGATTCATCTTGAGATATAATTCTTGGAAATTCCTTCCATACGCCTGTACGCGCACTCGAACGCTCAGTAATATAATTGCCTTGATGGCATGTGATTCCCTGGTCGAGGGGCGAGATATAATCTTTGCGAGTTCATGTTGGGCCAGTCGGGAGGACTTGGGGCCAGATCTTTGTCTATGACATGAGCACCAAAGTGCTGATCTTACAAACCGGTATTATGAAATTTTGTGTGATCGGTATTGTTCCTAACTGTGGAAATGGCAGCTTAATAATGTACGAATTGTCAGGTGTTAGATCCTTATTGCAATCTGTTGAGTAGCCCGAGCTATGGGCGTGGTGAATATTTATCATATCACTTAGTTGGAAGGTAAAGTGCCTCACGTGTAGTAAAACGAGTTTAGACTCAGGAAGACTAAAGTCATTATGCTATGTATATCTTGGTGGAAGGTGTTGTACTGAAATACTAGATTGAGGCAAAATAGGTGGGTTGATTTTGATGTGTAATTGAAGTGTAGTTGATATATGTTATGATTCGAGCAGGTGCAGCGCATGTTCATGTATCAATTTTGATAATATAACCCGTGTATTATTGAGATTAATGTTGTTGATATACATTGTGATGTCTTGTTGAGTTGTGGATGTATTGTTAGGATGGTTTTGGTGATTCTCTGGCAGGTGGATAGGCCAAATTACAAAGGAAACTCTATCAAAAATTTTGGAAAAATTTGGGACTTAGAAAAGATTTTTGTCACCTAAAGAGAGTAGGCTTAACTGTAGTGTGTGTATAAATGCAAGAGTTGCAGAAGAATTAAGGTCTCTGATGATTCGAGTCTTTGTCAAGGCTCGTAAATGACTTGAGATTAATCTCACTATAACATTGTGGCCTCATTTGAGTAAGAATGCTATGAGTGGCTAAAAGTGCTTTGATGAATGGCTTCGAGCCATTTTGGGAGGTTGCTATTGATTAGCTGATTGCACTGTTGTGTGCTATGTTGGTTCTGTCTCTAAGTACGTTGGGAAAATTATGATAAGGGTTATGGTGCTTCGTAGATGTGAAGAAATCCTAGGATGATTTGAACTACTGTTGGTAAAGAATGTTCGATGTATAGAAAAGAAAGATAGCTAAGTGCATCTGTATGTAATCATGTTCTGCTGGTGTCAGATTTCTAACAAGGGACGAGTGGTTCTGTCCAATAAGACAGTTGAATGATAATTGAATAAGGGTGAATGACGCCCGAGAATAGTCCTGCGGTGTTCAAGATTTTGCTTGTAACGGTAAGGTGTCTTAAGATTGTGTATGTGGCTAAAAACGATGATTTTGTTAGAAGGGATCAAGACTTGTGTAATGTTATGTGAATGATGGGATTCTATGTATCTGTATTGAGGAGTAATGATAACGAATTCAAAAAATCGCGGGAAGTTCGTCAAAATAAAGTATTGTAAAATGTGGTACTCTGGGAAACATTTGAGAGAGTATTCAGCAGCCTGTGAGTGTTAGTCCATGTGGTCTTGTATATGAGTCTCGTGTGGTAACATGAATAGAGATATTGTAGTGCTACAGTAAAGGCTAGTACTAAGTTAAAGATGATTCAGAAAGGAAATTGAGTAAATGGAACAACTTGTTAATAAACTGAAATGGTATGATAAGGATACGGTTAACTCCTGGTATGTGTACAAAGTAATGAGTCTTGCAGCTATGGTGCAACCAAGCTCTTGAGTGCTGGCAGTTGCGTAGCTCGATGTGGGTAGAAGGACTTAGTCCTGACAGTTAAACTTATGCAATGGATTGGGAGAAAGAGTTTGTGAATTGTTCTACCGTGGTTTGAAAGTGAGTATATTCCTATCGGTATGCGAGGCATGGAATGTGTAATGACTTTTCTTCTATATGGGATAATGAAGTTCCTTGACTAGTAGAGTGCGTCGATGTTTGCGGCGTAGGAAAAGGATATAAGTTTCCATATTATCTCAGTTTGATATGGTATATGCGATGTGTTATGGAAAGTTGGTAATGGCATGTTCAAGGCTTTGAGATCAGTTCATAATATACGGGAAGTCAAAAAAAAAAATTAATGAGCAGCGCGGGCAGCGGCAGGTAATTTAAGAATCGATCTTTCTGGTGATTAAGGAAAAAAAATGATACTGCTATTCTAGTGATTTGGCAAGGTATATGGTCAAAAAAGGACAAGGTGCTGTAAACTGATATTATCTAGTAGTATGGTGGTATTCTCTTGTTGGATCGATGGTGATGATTGAATTGTTGATGGCATAGGAAAAAAGTTCTGAATGACTCTCGTGGTATGAATGGATTCGTGATGTGTGCTATGTATTCGTACAGTGTGGAGTGTGGAATCAGGCACAGTTAATCGTGTGTTATATAGGTGATGCGGACTAGAATTTCTCGTAATCCGCCTATGCAGTGGTTGTATATTGTGTGTATCGGTACCGTTTAACGATCATCAGAAATCGTAAGCCCTAGTGGCTCTCTCTTAACTTGATATGACGAATTTAGATTACGATACTTGATTGCAGACTGGTTGTCATAAGTTAGATTGTCTAGACTAATCTAATATGGACTATGTCGGAAATGGCACAAATTGCTTAGCAGAGTGCATCAGAGTATGCTCCAGCAGGGTAGTTGTACCCAGGACCAGCGGGCGGCTGGTAGGTATTGCTTTGCCAGTTGGGCCTTCGTGGCAGATATCAGTGCAGAGGTTTCTACTATTGATTCAGTTCCGATATTGGGGAACTTTGTCGGATACATTTCTTGTGGCCGAGCTTGAGGCTATATGTGTTTATTGTAATGAGCAATCTGACTCTGTGTGCATTTCCTTTTGCGAGATGTATGCGTGGATCAGGTGGCATGCCGCCACGGGTTATTTGGATCGGGTGGCACGCCGCCACATGTATGGTATCTGGATCGGGTGGCACGCCGCCACGGGTATGTTAGTTTAAGCAGGTTGCACGCCGCAATCGTGTGACATGGAGAATAGTTTTTCTATATGTTACCTTGTGTACAATACTTCCTAGTCTCTGAGGAAAGTCAGTGTTGGGTGTCGCTCGACAAATGGCGCATCGGTTGTGTCCTTACAAGATTTGATGGCGTATATTAATTGTTTCAACGTGGGTGAGATTGATCGCTTGAGTTCAGGCATGAATCTGTGCGTGGCTGACTGTTTTGAACATGGTGACTTGAGGTGCTTCAGGAGTAATAGTATTTGGATGGAATCATGAGCCGTGGCAAGGCCACGTGAAGTTATGACCTTTCGAGGAGGATTCAGGTACTTTAATTCTATGATGTGAGACGAGATCTCAGTTATGTATTATGATGGTATTGAGGAATTTGAATTACAACTCTTTTGTTGAGGTAGTTGTCATGATTTGAGTATGTTCAAGCGTTTCTTATTGGAGCCTGTCTTGTGCTCGTCGTGGCTTAGGCCGGTGTTGAGGTATCATATTACCAGTGCGGTGTGTTATAATCAGAATGATCGTTGGAGCCATTAATGAGTGCGGGCATATGTGATTTCAGCTGGTTAAAAAGGAAAACATCGAGGTTTGGCTCCGAAATATATTGTAATGTCAGTTAAAAGGGAAATGGACCCATGAATGGATGATCTGAGAGATGGATTCGATCTATCGCGTGTTCGGTTGCCGTGGGCAAAATATGAAGGTGTTGGAATAAGACTTTAGCTAATGGAAAAAGGTTTTTCAGTTAGTATTTGGTTATCGCGGGAAAATTGTTGTGATTAGAGGACATCATCTCGAGTTATTGGGTTGTTTTGTACACCATAAGATCTCACCCGGAGTGGCAAGTATGGGCTATTACAGATGATTCGGGTGTATTCTGAGTATAGACGTGGGATTCGGAATTGGAATATGATTTCGGAAGGTGCAAGGTGGTCTAGGGTGCATATGGACTATGAAAGTTCAGCTATATTGTGTTATCGAACTTATGATGGATAGGGTGACATGGTATCACCCCGAATATATGCTTGGTAAGGTCATTCAGCTATTAGGTTGCTTCTAGTACAACTCTGGGTACGCTCGAGGACGAGCGTTTGTTTAAGTAGGGGAGAATGTAACGACCCGACCCGTCGTTATGGGAGTTATCGCCCCGTTTTCTTCATTTAACACTTCAATATGCTAATTTATATGTTTTCGGAAAGTTAGAAGCAAATCGGAAGAAATTTGGATAGAAATGAAGCCATAAACCTCTTTATGAAATGGGTAGTTTGAAAAAGTCAACCGAATATTGACCGGTGAGTTAGACAGCTCGAAATAGAAATCTGATGATTCGACTAGTTTCGGGGGATCATTTATGACTTAGGAGAGCAATCAGAATCGAATTCGGAGGTCCGGTGCAGTTTTAGGCTTGAATTGGCTAAGGTTGAATTTTGGCGAAATCCGAACGGTAGGTGAGATTTTGATCCAGGGCTCAGAATGAAATTCCGAGAGTTTCAGTAGCTCCGTTAGGTGATTTTGGATATGTGTGCAAAATTTCGGGTCATTTGGAGGTGTTTAGGTCGGGTTTTAGATCAAATGTTAGTTTCGGAAGTTTTCAAAGAACTTAGGCGTGAATCCGATGTGAATTGATGATTTCAGTGTTGTTAGGTGTATTTTGATGATTGGAAAAAGTTTGGATGATATTTTGGGATATGTTGGTGCCTTTGGTTGAGGTCCCGGGGGCCTCGGATGTGTTTCGGGTTGTGATCACGCTCTTAATTAATGTTTCAACGTCGTATCTTTGGACATAAATGGGTACCATATTGAACAAATAAGATCTGATTACTGTTTTGAATGAAGCATTAGATCCATATCGTAATTACGGACCCATAGCAAAAAGAATCATCGAATGTAGACATAGTATGAGGATTTTATGGCCATTTTACTAAAGTTGCCCAGATTTTCAGGCTAATGACGAAACTGCCCCTGGCGGCGTATTAAAAACCTGCACAATTTATAAATTTTAAAACCTACATATCTCCTTCATTATAAGGTCAAATTGAGTGATTCAAAAGCCTAAATTCATTAGAATTGCACAAGGAATCCATTGGGAGCAGTAAAACGCGTGAAAAGTATATCTATAATGAGAAGGTCGAGTTTTCTTCCAATTTTGGAACGGGAAGAAGCTTCTGAGGCGATTTTTAAGAGAGAAATCAATGGGTAATCGCTGGAGGTAAGTTTCTTGACTCAAAAACATGATTTTATGTTATAATCAGCACCAAAATTCCTGAAATTTGGTAGAATTTGTGAAGAATTAGGGCCTAAATCATGAAAACGAATTTTTTGGTTTTGAAAGGCCGTTCGAACTCCGATTTCGATAAATGTTGTATGCACGGACTCGTGGCGAGACGAGGAATCCGTTGGTATGAATTTCAGAATTTTTCGAGAAGCGGGCCCGGGGTCCGGGTTTTACCAACTTGGTGCATTATCACGTATTTCGTGTAAATTGAATTGAGTTATGTTTCTTTGATCCGTATTTGATATAATTGTTGTGGTTTGACTAGATTCTACGCACGAGGCGGCAAATTCAAAAGGAAAGGGCATCGCGAACGAGTCTACGGCCGGCTAGAGGTGAGTAGTTTGTATATATGGTAGCCTGAGGGTTCGAAACCCCGGCTTAGCACATTGTGACGCTTGTAGGGCGTGGCTCGCACCCCGTGGCAGGTGCGGAATTGATTGTGACTGGGGATTGAGACTTAGTCCATCCCGGATGTTAATAATATGCTATATGCGGTTGAAACGCACATTGTGTTAGATATATTTTGTGGGCTGTAAGCCATGTTTGGGGCCTTGTGCCGACCTGTAGTATCCCTAGGGGATAGTTATATATGTGATAGCTCTAATTGCTTAATCACTGATCTCGGTCCTGGTTTGAAAGCACCGTATTGAAATGCTAAGTCATCTGTTTTGGAAAATTAAATAAGCATTAAAGTATTTTCATAATTAAATGAATTGGAACCTGGAAATAAATAAGTTGAGCTATTGTGTGACTCATATGCATGTTGTGGACTGAGGATCGGGCTGCACGCCGCAGCGGTTTATATGAGGATCGGGCTGCACGCCGTAGCGGTTGATATGAGGATCGGGCTGCATGCCGCAGCAGTATTGCGCTTGGGCTGTAGGAGCCCCTCCGGAGTCTGTACACACCCCGAGTGAGCGCCGTCGACGTTAAATGGATCGGACTACACGCCGTAGCGGTTATGTGCATTGCATTGCATTCTTTGTCTGTGGATTATCTGTGATAGTGGTAATGTACTGTTGTTGTTGCTAGTTCGTAGGAGGAATCGGACTGTAGTTTAGCTTCATTTTGTGGTATTCTGTGGATTTCTTGCTTTCGGCTACTTGTATATATTTATTACTCATTGAGTACTTAGTACTCACCCCTACTCCCTGCACCTTGTGTGCAGATTCAGGTACACAGGAGGGATAGACGAGCACTCCAGCTTTTATCAGTATTTATCCGAGTTGTTGAGATAGCTGCTGGCATTCACAGAACCTGGCTTCTCTTCTTATTCTATCTTTCCTTTGTATATACATTATTCATACTTGAATATTTGGTTTATATATTGTTATCCGATCATGTTTAGAGGCTCTAGACTCGTGACCCTAGATCTTTGGGTGGTTATTCAGTTTAGCTTTATTGTTGAAATAATATCCAGGTAATTGATTTGAGTTTCATGCTCGGGTGAGAGTGTAAATGGTCGGGCTTTCCTAGCAGGTGTGTTGAGCGTCATCACGACCGGGATTTGGGTCGTGACAAGTTGGTATCAGAGCCTAGGTTACTAGGCCTCATGAGTCTTGAGCCGGTTGGTAGAGTCTCGTGGATCGATATGGGGATGCCTGTATTTATCCTCGGGAGGCTGCAAACCTTTTAGGAAAGCTTCAAATTCTTGAAATTCTTATCGTGCGTACTTGATTCAGCTTGAGGTATGATTCTTAGTGATGTAAAAAAAAACATATTAAAATAAAAGAGGTCCTATATAGAAATAATTTAAATTCTACTTGAATTATTATCTAATCACTGTATAATAAAGCATTAAACTCGACAAGTATTTCAAAGTGATTGGAATAGTAATACGATTTCAGAAAAATTAAAATGCACATAATACAAAAGATTAATAACAATACATGTAATCGTGGTTCTATACGTTGTTATAGAAAAACCTATTCTCTTTCTTCTTTCCCTAAAGGCGTATAAAGTATGTAATTATCAATGGACAAAGAAATATTAAAATGATGAAAATGAGAAGAAAAAAAAGAAATAACAATTGACCCATCGCATGGGTGCATCATCTAGTAATTAAAGAAAGAAAAGAAAATTGAAACAAAAAAGCTAATTATAATTTGAATTGGGCCAAACCACTGTAAAAGCCCAAACTTTTCTTCCTACCCAATTCAAATCAGATTGACCCAACACCCAATACCCAATACCCAGTACCCAAACCTAAACCCAACTAAAATACCCTAGACCTATACATTAAAATACATATAAATTAACATCTAAAAAAAAAAAAAAAAAAAAAAAAAAAAAAAAAAAAGGAGAAAGCAATAACGCCTGAAGATAGAGCCATCAGCACAGCTTCTCCAGAACCTACCCCTTACCCCCGCGTCATCTCCCCTAAACGACCCATACTCCCTTAACCTTCAACACCACACCTGTCAGCTCACACGAACATAACCTGTTGCAGACCAATCGACCTCTTTCATTCGAATTTCAGTCCACACAAACACACACTTACGTTAGAGAAACACACCCAGCGGACAGTGAGAAACAGAAGAAGTGAGCATACGGGATTTTCTCATTCTGATTTCAAATTTGAATCTATTGATTTTCATGTCAAATTTTGGCTTCTTCTGATTTCTGATTTTCTAAAAATCATGGAATTCAATCGAGTTTGAGCTAGTCGATTTCAGTCGAAGCTCTATTTTGTTGTTGGTCGAATACTGTTAGTTCCGAGCGAGTTCTCCGATTCGAGATTTCCATTGCAGATCGAGTTTCGCTGTTGGTTTGCGGTACCTGACTGTTTCTACTGTTGCTGTATCACCCGGCTTTGTCGTAGTTTTTGGCTAGTCAATACATTGAAGAAAATTCATTTTTGAAGGTCCATTTTACTTGTTTCATTGAGTGTTTGGATCTGCTCCTATTCTGGACAACTAATTTGATGCTTGGATGGTTGTTATTTCGAATTTTCATTACTGTGTTCTCTTAACTGATTCATGAGATTGGTTTGAGTAAGATGAGCTAAAATTAGTATTTACTTTTGGGATTGCATTCAATTTTTGAACCAAGTTATGTTCCGTTGATTGAGTTTTCCTGGAATTTTGTTCACCCTTAACTTGATATCTTGGCTTGAATAGTTTTAGTTTTGAATATATTTCAGATCTTATTTCAGTTGATCTCTGTAGCTATTTTGTTGGTCATGGTTCATTAGTTAAATTAGTACATGTGTTGGATAGTTCTGTTTAACATGAATGCAACTTGAAGATGAAGCATATGCTGTTGATTTGTTGAAACATGGACCATCCTCACTTTAGTTTATTTGGCTTCATATTTTGGATTTAATAACTCATTCCATAATTTGGTTTCTGTTTCTTTTCGTTTTAGTGCTAAGGTAAGTATAATTAAGTACATATTCTTCTGTTTGGTTAGATTTAGGCGAATTACATGGATATGGTTTGTTTGGGCAGGGACATTGTTGATGTAGTAGTCTCAGTTCTTGTGGCATTTGGGAGAAGAGCAATGCTTCTGGTTCTTGCCCTCGTTTCAATCGCATGGCCCTCATTTGATTGGCCTTAGAATTTGAGGCGTGCTATTTAGCAAATTTCTAGTGCCCTCCAAAGTTAAAATGTAATGATATAAAAATGCGCTTCGAATTAGGTAGCGGGTTCAAGCTAAAAAGGGTGTTTCCCTTTTGTTTGAATTCGGACTTGAATTCGTGGCTCGAATTTGTATTTGTAAATTAATTAGCCTGTAGAGACAAATGATAAATAGAAAACTCTAGCTTGCTTTTAGTTGGCCTTTGATAATAAAAATAAGACGAGCCTCGCCAAATCAAATATATAATTGCGGGGTCATCATCAATTACTTAATAAAATATCTTGAAACTCGAGACGAGCCGTTTAGTGAATTTTACGGCCTTCCCAAAAGATAATAACACGCTAGACACTTTAGGCGCGTGTTTAATAAATTTACCTTCCTAATTCGGATGTGTATTTCAAACAATCCAAATTCAAATCCGAAAACGTCAAATAAAAATGTGTCGAGGATACGTGTGCATTTCATGTGACATGATCTGAAAACATGTTATTTGGCGACGTTCACTTTCGTAAAAATAATTAAAAAGTGGTAAATAATTATAAAATTGCACTATAGATTGGAGCATGTATAAAAAAAAAATTAGAATTTTAGCCAAGTATGATAATTTAAGCGACCGTGCTAGAACCACGGGATTCGGGGATGTCTAACACCTTATCTCGGGTCAACAGAATTTCTTACACAGAATTTCTGGTTCGCAGACTCCAATTGGGAAGTCGAATAATTTTCCTTGATTTGGGATTTAAACCGGTGACTCGGGACACCAAAAGCCAATCCTTTCCTGAGTGGAGACTCTATAAATAAATAATCCCATTTTGAATAATGTCACTTTAATTGGAAAAACTCCCTTCTATACATTTTTTATTCTTCAGGGTAAGGGTGTGTAAAAAAGGAGGTGTGACAGCTCTGGTGACTCTGATGGGGACATGAACCCAGAATTTCGGTTCAGGGTACAAAGAATTCGAGCTTAGTTTAATTATTATATTTGGCTTTTATCTCATTCTTCTACATGCTTCTATGTTATATGTGCTAACTGTTTACCGCTTTGATATTTGTTGAAACTGTATATAAACTGTCGCAAATCCCTCCTCTTTCTGAGTCTTCTACATCATGGAGAAGGGTTCACTTCGTTTAGCTTCTCTTCTGTTGGAGTCTTTTTCCCAAATTTAGAACGAGGTTTGGATAAGTTGCAAAGCCGGGCGAGCTTCTGTATCCCCGGTACGCTGCCTCCCCCTCGGCCCGAGTTGTCCGCTCGGGTAAGCCAGGTCTAGACCAATAAACCTAGGGTTTAAACATAGAAGAATAATAAACTCATGCTGGATCCCTAGTAGGACATTTATTTGCATCACGTGCATTTGATTTAGGGGACTCAACACAGGGGTTGGGTCCGTATAAGACAGGTGACCCGTATTGAAATGACCATCCTGATGCATATTACGTGCTATTTGCATTTATTTGCTCGGCTCCGCATATTGATCGGCTTGTGTATCATGAGTGAAAAGTGTGAAAAATACCAGTGTTAGGACTAAGGGAGGGTAATCATTTGTTGTGAAAAACCCAATACCCAATTAGTACCAAAATGTTGCCGGATTTTAAAAAAACAATGAAAAAATAGAAAAAGAGAAAATATTTGAAAATTTGAAAAGAAATTATTGTTCAAAAATAGTTTTTATTTTGGCAAATCTGCCCGAACTACGCTGGTTTGATTCACACCGGATGTGAAATACGTAGGCAACCCTCATCGGATCCAACCTCCCCTTTTAAAAAAATAATCCAAAAAATATCAAAATTTTATTCCTTGTCAAAATAAATCGGTCCGAACTATGCGACTCGATTCTCGCTTCTCGGGGCGTGATACGTAGGCAACCCACATAGGGTCCGATCTTCCTAGTAAATCTTAGGTTCTTGGCTTTGTGGGGTCTTAGCCAAATTTTGCATTTTTAGCCATACTAGTATAGTACCCGCGCGATGCGCGGAAAATATGGAAAAAAATATAATAAAATATTAACTTACTTGCTTAACCACCTCATATTTTTATAAGTTAATCAATCGTAAAATGTAGACCATTTGATTGATGAAATTTTATAATAAGATAAGTAAGGTAGGAAAAATTATTTTATCTAACCTAAATTGCCGTAAGATTGTGTGTTATGTGCAATGAGATTCAAATTTAACTTAAGTTACTATAATTATGTGATTTAGTTATGTATGTATTATTATGATGACTATGTAACGGAAGTGTATGTGTAATCACATATAATGTATTTAATAATTTTTAAAAAATGTTTAGCGCTATTACCGTTATATACATAGAGTGTAAAGTATCAATAACATTAAGTGCTTTAATCCCTCTTGCTTCTTCCTCCAAAGAAAACATGTATTAAATCGTAGAATATTTGGCAGGGAAGATAGTCATCGCAAGACTTCAATCAAAGTAGTTCTCTTACCTTGTAATAAATTTTGAAGAAGCCCATCATATCCCTAAAAACACAAATTCCCTCCATAGATAAAGTTAACCTCTTAGATTTTTTGACTATTTTTTGTTAAGATTGCACGTTTATCCTTTTTCTATAATTGAATATATAAATAAAGCTCATTGAGAAGGAAAAAAGTAAGCGGAATGACTTGGATACAATGGAATTTCCTTAGAGGCGTTCTTCTAAGAACCGCAATCTTCTTTGGATAAGAATAATAAACTACCTAATTTCCACTACAAGAAACATGCTTCCTTGGATTAATTTTTGTTTTTATAACTCGAAGCCCGAGAAAAAGCTGAAAGCAATTAAAAATTAAATTAAATTACATTTATTTGATTT
Organism: Nicotiana noctiflora; assembly: GCA_032618575.1. Taxonomy (NCBI): domain Eukaryota; kingdom Viridiplantae; phylum Streptophyta; class Magnoliopsida; order Solanales; family Solanaceae; genus Nicotiana; species Nicotiana noctiflora. The sequence goes on along the minus strand of JASVEL010005968.1, from coordinate 90,285 downwards.
ATTTTTGCATGTGAATTCAATATGAAAAATATATAGGTTAGATAAATAATATATCAAATCAACTGCCCATCCCCAGTTGATACAGAGAGAAAGACATTATGAAATCACATTTATAGTTTAGTAGCAAGTAAAATTTGGTTGAACTTGGAGTTTAGTATTTTAAGAAACTTGAAGAATTACTCGGTGCAAGTAATTTTTGTAGATAAAAATTACTTGGAGTTTAGTATTTCAAGAAACTTGAAAAATTACTCGGTGCAAATAATTATTGTATATGTAATTTTTATGTCATAGATCAAATAGAAATGTTTGGTTTATTGTTGTCTTTCATGTATTCTTGTTACTACGTTCTTGCTACCAAAATGTAAACTGTACATATTAAGGTCATTGATAAGTTAATCATGCCTGAGTTTTGTTCCTATACCTTCTAGTTTCTTAGTACCAAGAAAATGATTATCGAGATACTACTATCTACATTCCTAACAAATTCCAAATCAACATAACCATTTCATAAATCATCAGCAGAAACAAATCTTTTCTACTGTAGAACACAAAATAAATAAGATAAGTAATTTGGAATAATTAATTGTATGATATAATCATAGAACAATTTTGAGGAGCTTATCTATGATCATATAACAATTCTAAAAACCAAATCGAATTAGCAAGGTAAAAACATATTTAAAATACATTTTCATCTTGTAGAACCAATTCAATCGAGAATATAGTGCCAGGATTAAAATGATCTTGTACTTTCCCACAAACGGACAACATGAACTTTTAACTTTCATTGCATCTTCGAAATTGTTATAATCAATGTGAGTAGCCATATTTTGCATAAGACATAAGTTTTCTTGAGATGTTGATAGATGAAGGAACATTAGAATTGAAGAACATGTAGTTGTGGAAGAAATGTATATTTGTAGTTTTGAACAGTTGCTATCCAGTATACAAAATCGTTAGTTACACAGTTGAAGCTATCGTGCTTTTGCAGAGAAACTTTAGAGTAAATTGAAGGTGGAGTAAAAGGTTTTAACAAATAAATTTAATTAATAATTTAAAAAAAAAATCAAGAATTTGAAGAGATGTTTGCACGATTTTGAAGTGATAAGTTGGAATGGTTTAGAATTTATGGTTTTTAAGAGTTTTGAACGGTTTTGAATTTTAATTAACAAAAGATAATACTTCCTAATTAAAATAAAATTGTAATTCCTATTTTTATTCTTAATAATTTGGAGCAATGTCTTAAAATATCAAGTGTCTTTTAAGGATTTTGCCACTTGGCTTCATAAGGGGCTTTTATATATATATATATATATATATATATATATATATATATATATATATATATATATATATATATATATATATATATATATATATATATATATATATATATATATATATATATATATATATATATATATATATATATATATATATATATATATATATATATATATATATATATATATATATATATATATATATATATATATATATATATATATATTTATTTGTTTTATTATTTTCATCTTTTATATGTATATATAAATAGATTTTTCAATTTTTTTAATTTAAAATAATTTTAAAACTCCAATATAAAACTACTCTCCAATTAGAATTGGTAATTATTTTTTTTTTAATTTTTTTAATTTAAAGTTATTTTGAAACTTCAACTTGAAACCACTTCACGATTTGAATGGGCATTGTTTCTTCTATTTTTTTTTGTCTTTTTATAGGTTAATTTTTTTCTTTTTATTTTAAAATAAGTTAAAAATTCAAACTTGAAACTACTCCCACCCTATTTGAATGGGTAGTTATTTTATGTATATATTTATTTTTGTTGTTTTTTATTATATTTAATTATAAGATATCTATATTTATTAAATCCAAATATATATATATATATATATATATATATATATATATATATATATATATATATATATATATATATATGTTTTTAATTTTATTTTATTATTTTCGTTTTTTATATGTAAAATAATTTTTAAACTTCAATTAATCTAAAATCAATTTTCTTTTTAAATAGAGAAAAAAATGTGTCCTTTATTTATGATAAGTACAATCAGTTATTTTTGTTTAAAATATAAAAATTCTGAAATTTTGAATTTTGAAAAGAAAAACTGTCATTTATATTTTCTTTAAAATAAATAAAATTGTAATTACAAATTCAACTTCCTAATAATTAGGACCAATGTCCAAATATGCCACGTGTCATGTTATTATTGTGACATTTGGCTTCATGAGGAACTTTTGTCTTTGGCTTTTAATTATATATAGATATGTTAATTTTGAAAAATAATGGCAACTATGTTTTGCATGTGTCCAGGAAGGAATGTTATTGTCTTACATAATATTGGTTAAGTTTTCTCATACAAGTGTGTATTTACCTATCAGAGTTTGAACATGACAAATACCCCAGGACCGCTGCATTCAGGAGTCGCTTAAGGAGCTTTACTTTTATTTTTATTTTTTGTTATTTTCGTATGTTTTTCTGTTTTGTCTTTTGCTTTCTAAATTTTGTACAGTGATGTCAAGTTTTTGTTATTGTATTTTTATTTTATATTTGACAAGGTGTGGTGTAATTTAAAAAAAAGAAGGGAATTGCATGTTATATTTTTGTTAGGAATTTTCTTTCGAATACTACTTGTAAAAAAAAAAAAATTTGAGGAGGTTTTTTCTTTAGGCAATTAATATCTAGGACTCAAAATAAAAATTATTTTTATATTTCTTTACTATACTAGGACAAAAAATTCAAAAAAAAAATGAAGAAGAAAATTTTCTTTCATACCTTTTTAAAAGTTTTTTTTGAGGTGTTAATTCCAAAATCCAAAAAGATTTTTTTAAGACGTTTATTTGGAAAAATTAGTAAAAATTGAAAAGATAAGTTTCTTTATTTTTATTAGAACTTTAGGATATTTTACATAGTGAAAATATGCTTTATTTTTGTTTATCATAAGAATTTCTTCTTTAGGCGATCGAAATCAAAATCTAAAAAAAATATATTTTGTTTTGTCTTTCTCGTTGCTTGTTTCGAAATCTTAAGTCATGATATTAAATGAAAATTTGAAATGTTTTTCTTTGGTTTATTGTTTGGACTTCTTTTCAGAAAAAATAATCATAAAATATTTTCTCTTGTAGGATTTTTCCTTAGTAATTACTCATAAAGTTTTTATTTCAAAAAGAGAAAAATGGCCGTTATGCTTGAGTTTAGAATAGGTCATAGAACATTAAGTCTAGAATTTTTTTTAAAAAAAATTGCTTCTTTCATTTCTCTTTTCTCATCAAAGTAGTCATTAAAGTAAAAAAAAGAAAAAAAAATAATGTTAGTTTGTTTACTTTATTCCCGTTCTGCAAGAACTACGCTTGGTCTGATTCATGCGGGGCCATGATACGTAGGCAATCTACATAAGATTCGACCATAATCCTAAGAAAAAGAGAAAAAAAGAGAAATACGAGGGAAAATAAATAAAAGGAAAAACAAGAGAGAAAGAAGCACAAAGGAAGGCAATAAGGCATTGAGAGAAAAATCATGGCCAAAGGAAAAGAAAATCAGAAAATGAAAAAAAGGGGGAAAGAAAATGAGAGGAAAAAAAAAGAGAAGAGGAAATAATAAGAGAAAAACCGGGATGACGCATGCAACCGAAGCAAACATGTAGATATTCATTTAACTGTATAGGTGCATCACACTCCAATGTGTAATTACCTATATGTTATTTGTTTCATATTAGCCGTTGTTGTTGTCGATTTCAGCTGAATTTTTTAGAAATCGTGGTTGGTTTGTGGTAAGCTGGCCGCGCATCGATACTTCACTAGATCCAAAAGAAGCACCGAGATGACATCTGAAATGGCCTTGCCCGCAATTACCATATCGGAAGACAGCCCACTCTCTGAGATCCCGGCCTCCGAATCCTACACGGCTGAAGAAAATCAAATACTACGTTTGCGCTTGATGGAAATGTGGGATGCTTGGAACAACGGGAAGGAACCCCCAAGTACTATCCCCGTATTTTCGGAGTTTTCCCTAGATCGGGAGGGGTTACCACTATCCCTATCAATCATCCAAATATTCCTCTGGGCCAACCTACCATGACTGCTAACTTATTCGGAACACTCTCTGAGGCTCGCTCCCAGGTTTTCTCGTCTGGAATTTCTCCTAACATCTTTACAGCTCAACCATCCTCTGCAACAACCTAACCATCACTACCGAAGCATACTTTTGATCCCTCGGTCTTCACATTCCAGAATTCTATTTTTCAGGCCGACTCTTCTCAGTACCCTCAATACACCTACTCTCAGCCACCATACGAGCTTACGTCGGGGAAGGACAAAACCCCCAAAGCCCCAGAGCAAGATGAAATGGCAAAGATGATGAGGAGTTTGGAACATTGTCTCAAGAATATGCAAGGTTTAAGCAGGCAGAAAAGTGTTTCTTACAATGATTTATGCATGTTCCCTCACGTGCACCTGCCTGTGGGATTCAAGACGCCAAAGTTTGAAAAGTACGATGGATATGGCAATCCCATTGCTCACCTAAAGATACTGTAATCAGCTGTGTGGAGCTGGTGGGAAAGAAGAGTTATTAATGGCCTACTTTGGAGAAAGCTTGGTGGGCATAGCATCAGAGTGGTACATGGATCAGGATATATCTCGATGACACATTTGGGATGACCTTGCCGGATATTTTGTTCGATAGTTCCAATACAATATAGACATTGCGCTAGACAGAAACTCTCAAGAAAATCTCAAGAAAAAGCCCTCAGAAAGCTTCTGTGAATATGCAATCAAATGGCGCAAGCAGGCGTCAAGGGTGAAGCCTCCAATGGATGAAGTGGAAATGGTCATTGTATTTTTTCAGGCCCAGGAAGCGGACTATTTTCAGAATATGATGTCGGCCATGGGCAGGCCTTTTGCAGAGGCAATCAAAATCACTGAAATGGTGGAGAATGGATTGAAAACAGGCAGAATTTTAAGCTAATTAGCTGTTAGAGCAACCTCCCAAGCCATCCAAGGCAGGTCTGGAGGAATGGAAAATGGTAGGACGAAAGAGGAAATGTCCATGACGGCTTCAGGTGCAAGAAGACACCATGCTCCTAGGCCCATATTTTCAGAAAGAACCCCTCAGCATTATTACCCTCATCAAGAAATGTCCTATGCTCCACAACCATATGCGATCATAAAAGCTCAACCCTTTGCCCGACCGCAGCCACATGCCAACAGAAATTAACCTCCATTCCCAAGAAATCAACCTCCCCACCATAACCACTATAATCCTCCCCGGAAACCACCCAAGAAACCAAAATTTACCCCAATTGGTGAATCTTACTTTAGTCTATTCCCGAAACTGGTGTGAGCACGTGATTTTTGCCCGAAGCAATTAAATTCTAAAATATAAAAAATACAAAAATGATTTTTATTTGCAATTATTTTGATTTGTGTGTACAATATACCAGTGTTTGTTTTTTAATTGCTAAAAATAAATTTGAAATGAAAATACAAAAAGGAAATTAATTAGAAAATATCACAAAATATTATAGAATAAATACTAGAAAATTGGAAAATCAAGCAAAAATACAAAAATTCGAAAAAAAAATACAAGAAATTGAAAAATAAAAGAAAATACATCAGTGTAAAATAAATACAAAGGAAAAGGTATAAAATACAAAACGAAAATACAAAAAATTAAAATAAATACAATTCAAAAATAACAAAAATACAATAATACAATGTAGAATATTGAATTGGGCCAAATACATGTAATGTACTTAGCCCAAATACATTACACAGACCAGGCCCAGGCTATTTTAGCCGGTCTGCCCAGTTAACCAAACGATGCCGTGTAATTGTTAAATCTGGGACGTTGATGCAATTTATCAACGGACCAAGTAAGGCGGTGCCTATATAAATAAAACGATGTCGTCTAAAAAATTAATCACAACCGCCCATTACACTTAATCAAACAGACGAGGCTAATGTATCATTTAACCAAATGACGTCTCCTAAAGCCATCAATCTCATCGTTCAGTTATTTAATCCAATAGATCTAATAGGAGACCTCATTAAACAAAACGGTGTCGTTTTAAGGGCCAAACGATCCTGGCCGTTCATCTCAGCCAATCCAACGGCTAATGATCAATAACATATAATTAGTATATATCAAACCCCCCGTTCAATCTTCAGTATACACACACCCATTTCATTATACAAACCCTAGCCGCCTTAGGTTCCCCTTCTTCTCCCCCCTTCTCTCATGGAGACCACCGGAACCCTACTGGTAGTCAGTCCCCTACCATCTTCCCCGGCTCAGGCCAACCCCCAAACACCCCTCTCCACCTTTAAACACCCTAATACTCCATTAACCCTACCCCATAAACCCACTAGTCCCTATTCTTGAAATTTCGATCGCCGGAACCCTAGCCGGCGACCACCAATGTATGAACCAGACCCCACCTTAACACCATATGACCGTCTTACGATGATCTATCATCCCACCATAACCATATATCTCAAATATTACCCCAACCATTCGAATATTAGAAAAAGTCTCGCCGGAACCCTGCTCCGGCGAGCACCCAAAACCAAAAGTCCTTCAAAACCTTACCCCAAGTTCCTAAACACCCCTCACACACTCAAATCAGACCCCCCAAGAGCTTGTTTGGGAGATCTTACACTTAGGAGACCACGAGTCTCTGAAACACTGGAAAAATCAAGAAAATGAAAGAAAGAAGAAAGAAAGAATAAGGAAAGAAGAAAAGAAAGAAAGAAAAGGAAAAGAAAGAAAAAGCCCTAAAAAGCTAAGTACCCTAAACCCGTTTTTATTCAGTGGTTTTTATGTTCTTACTTGTTTTGAAACTTGCTTCTGTTTAGTCTATTTTATGTTCTTTTCTGTTTAGAACTTGAATCTATTCCTATGCATGTTTAAAAACCTGAATCTATCTCTGTTCTATACCCTGTTCATACTTGTTCATATTAGCCCTGAATCTTATTTGATGTGTGCCTGAAATCGTCTAAGTATTCTTAAGTTCTGATATTAGCTACCTATAAATCATGTGCTATTAGCTATTTTCATGTGATTGTGCAATAGATCCTATTTTGACTAGGGTTTTAATTAGTTGGAATTCAACCATTATCAACTTGTCTCTCTGAGTTTTGATTAATTTGAAAGTTAAGTCATAACTAGGGTTAATAGTTACCAATTCAAAAAAAAAAAAGTCATAACTAGGGCTACATGTGCAAAACAACATGAATATGGTTATATTTGCAATATGATTTGTATGTTAGTATCTTCTGAACTTCTAAGTGCTTATGTGTATTTAGGTTATATGTGTAAATGCTTTTGTGGTTATGTTTGCAACACAATATGAGTTTTCGTAAGTGGCTATCTTTGTAAAAGTGGCTAGCATTGAAAAGGTTCTATAGTCTGAGATTGGTTAATTTTTAAAGCAAGTCTTAGGGTGCTATATGTTAAATACATTCAAATTACCCAAATCTTGACAGACCTAATGTAGGTCGGGTAAATGTGATAAAATGTAAAAGGTAAAAGGGGAAAGGCAAATGGTATTTTTGTAGATTACATAGAGCCTATGGGGATATAAATGACTTTAGTGCTTGGTTTTTCTGAAAATACTTGAATAGTAAAGGGTAGACTAGGAATATCTAAAAGGTAATTAGGTAATAAACCTTAGCAAGTGGGGGCAACTAGGTAAAATATGCCCAATAGAACAATACGGAACAACCTAGAACATTCTAGCAGGGGTTCAAGAGCATTCCGTTACAATTCTGCTAGACCTTAATGTATTTAATTAAAAAGAATTGGGGAGGGAAATAGAAATAATTAATTCGAAATTCCCCCCAAATTTACTCTATAAATAGGCTGTTACAAGCCTGAAAAAGGGGGTTCCAATTTGAAGAGTTCAAAAATTCACACATTAGGCTATATTTCTGGGATACAACTCTGGAATTTCCAGCTTTAGCAATTCGAAACTAGGTCTATTACTTAGCTTTCAATTCGAGCATTATTTACTAGAATCTGTGCTGGTTGTTCCTCTGCTATGTTCATCTCATCTTAGCCTGGATATTTGTGATTTCTCAAGTTAATTGCTGGTTATCTACTGAGTTTGGAAGTTTGCTGTGTTAATACCTGCTCCTGTTTGCTGTTGATATTTTGCAGCTGCCATTGCTGACTTCTCTTCTTCTTCATCTCCTTAGAACTCATCAGTTTATTTTCTTTTGATCAGGTACACTACTATATCTCGAAGGTGTAATTGAAAACGTGATGAAGGAATGAAATATCAGACTGGTTTTTGCTGAAGCTGTATCTGTTTTCTTATATTTGTAGTTATAAACTTAGATTCGTTGTAATTCATTTAGGAATGGGTTTGTAATAATTAAATAACTATATGAATTCAATCTAGATTAGAGTAGAAGTAGCTAATGTTGTAGTTAAACGTAATTTAGTAATTTAGATATAGCTATCACCTAATTCTAAAACTAAAACAGGATAATACACAACTAATACACTTAGATATACAAGTATGTTCCAAAATTAGACATATAAATTGGTACTTAGCTATTTTGTAAATCGAATGTCGAATCATAACCATTTAATTCAAATGTATAAATAGTTTTTGAAGTTCAAATTGTATTATCGTTTATTTCTATTAAATATGAGTTATCTACAACTTCGCTTTAGACTTTGTGATTTTCAGTAGCTCAAGCATGCTTAGCTAAATTAGAACACTGTTTTTTCTTTAGTTAAAAATAAAGTGACAAAATAATCCTGCAAACTAGTATCATGATAACTACTTGAATATCAGGATCTGCCATATAAAATAATAACACTGATACAAATTACTATGTTAGAATGTTTAATTGGTTGTTAAATACTGAAATCAGTAGTGATTAAGTGCCATTTGATGTTTAATTTGTTAACTGTTACACTCATAAGTACTGTTTAAAAATGATAATTAGTCCTTGTTATTCTTTAAATGTGAATGATTTCGGGCCTTAATAGGAACCAGGCCTATATCAAATTAATGCGGCACTCTTGCCTTCGATTAGAATCAGAAGTGCACACTGGGCTCCAGAGGCCCAGTTATATTCTGATTATGGACTATTAAGCAGTCTGAAGTCCAGGCCCAATAATGAATAATGGCCTGGACTCCCATATCAATAAGTCTAAAAATTAAAACAAAAAACAATTATGTATTAGGAAAAAGAAAAAACAAGAATAGAAAATATAGTGCATGAATAGAATTGGACTTTTAAAAAATAAGGGATGAGCCTCGTTACGAAAATGAAAACACACGGGGCCCCCAAATAAATTTCAACATAAAATTCTAGACTCGGAAGGACCGTTTAGCGAATTTCACGGTCTTTCCAAAAGTTAATAAAGACGTAGACACTCTAGGCACGATTAATAATATTACATTCCTAATACGGGTGCACATTTATGTGACCCAAATCTCAAATCCCGGGAAAGATGAAATGCACTAAAGTCACAGGCGTACTGGTGCGATGTGACTCGAAATGCATTTTCGTGACGTCGCAATTCTTAAAAATGACAAAGCGAGACATTAATAATACATAAAAATTGAAGCATATAAGAAAATCGGATAATAACAATACGACAGTTGAGAGACCATACTAGAACCACGGTATCCGGGATTGCCTAACACCTTCTCCCGGGTTAACAGAATTCCTTATCCAGATTTCTGATCTCACGGACTGTAAAACAAAGTCATAATTTCCTCTGTTCGGGATTAAACCGGTGACTTGGGACACCATTATTTTCCCAAGTGGCGACTCTGAAAATTATTAAATAAATCTCGTTCCGAATGTCCTTTAATTGGAATAACTCATTCCCTATTATTATTATATCCCTTCCCGGGGTATAGTAGTAATTAGTGGCACATACCTTCGGGTAAGTAGTAAAAAAGGAGGCGTGACAGCTCTGGCAACTCTGCTGGGGATAAGAAACCCAGAACTTCGGTTCAGGGTTTAACAATTTGAGCTCAGTTTAAATTGTTGTTTTTGTTTATATCTGATTTCATTATATGATTTGATCAACATGCTATATGTTTACCACTTTGATATTACGTGAACTGTATATATAAAATTGTGCCGAAAACTCTTCTCTTCTTACCTCCGGGGATGTGCTTAGTGGTTGAGACTCCCCTTTCTGTTAGTGTCATACCCAATAAGAAACAGAGGTCAAAAAAGTTACAAAGTCGGACGATCCCGCAAGTCCCCGGTACGTTGCCCCTCCTCGATCCAAGTTGTCCGCTCGGGTATACAGTCTAGTACCATGGAAAATCAGGATATTAAGCCTAGATTTAGGACGATTATTTGCATCATATCTGACTTAGGGGATTCAATACAGGGGTTGGGTCCGTCTAGGACAGGTGACCCGGATATCAAAAACCGAGCATGATTATATGTTGCATTTATTTATCCTGGACTATTATGCTGACCGACTAAATACCTTAAAGCAAAATGAGAGAAAAATAGCGATTTTTAGAATAGCAATAATTAAATACTGACGAAACGTTGTCGAAATTTTGAGAAAAAGAAAATATGAAAATAGTGGAAATAATTTTTGTCAAAATAGTTGGTTTTAAAACAATTTGACCGAACTACGCTGGTTTGATTCTCACCACTAGGCGAGATACGTAGGCAACCTGTGACGGGTCCAACCACCCTTTTCAAAAAATAATAAAAAAATGTCAAGTTTTTAGTTTTTAATAAAATCAAAGTGATGTAGTTTTTGAAAACAGCCGAATGTTCCGAAAGGATGCCGGAAGGCTGTTTGCACAAAAATGGCCTCTTTTGAAGTCATTTCCCTTACATAATATTAGCCTTGAACGAGGTATTGAAAGGCTGATTCTTTTGAATTAATGAAAATTTTCTTTGAAAACATCTTTGTTTTAAATCACCTTTAATAAATGTGCAGGATGAGTACAGTGCAAAATGAACCCTTTTCACTAATGAATATGATCCCTTTGGAGTTACGATTATGGTGGAATGATTTGGGTCAAGATGGATAGGATTGGGTCAAGAAATATTTGAAAGATCTTACTGGGCTGCTTGACATAGTACCTCGAGGCGACATTATCCGAGCTTTAGTTGCCTGCTGGGATCCCGCACACAACGTGCTCCACTTCTTGGACTTTGAGCTCACTCCGACATTGGAGGAAATTGCTAACTAAATCGGAAAGGGCGAGGTTTCCTTAAATGACAAGTATCCGGTTGCTCCAAGAGCCATTACTGTGCATAGATTCCTCGACTCCTTGAAGATAGCCAAAAATGTTCACAATGAAGATTTGGTCCACGGGTTTTGCACCATGAGCTTTATATACCGCAGATATGGCCCCGTTGGAGGATTCAATATTCCAACAAACAAATTCTGCAGCAAAGCAAACCAGGCTAAATGGGAGGAACACAAGCGTTTTTGCCTTCATGCTAGCCTTTCTGAGGTTAATAATATTTCCAAGGAAAGACGGGAACATCGACATCAGAGTTGCCAGGATTGCCAATACTCTCCTTGTGCAAGACAATAGTACACTGGCACCAATGATAGTGGCCGATATCTTCCGTGCTCTCGCAGCCTGCAAAGCAGGACAAGATTTCTTCGAGGGGAGTAATTTACTTCTCCAAATGTGGATGATAGAACATCTATGCCGTCACCCTCAGTTTTTGAGCTATGGATCGTCTGAAAAGACTTGTATCAAAGAATTCTACACGAGGACAAAAGAGGCCAAGTTGCCGGAAGGGTCGAAAGGTTGGATCACATATTTCCGATCACTTACTGCCAGCGAGATAGAATGGGCATACATATGGTTTCCCATCAATGAAGTCATATATATGCCAGCAGAAGGGTCGTATTTCCTATTAATGGGTCTCAAGAGTATCCAACCTTATGCACCATACCAAGTACTACGACAACTCGGAAGATATCAAATTGTGCCGAAAGATAGGGACCTCAGCCTTCAAGCAATAGAGATCAGTCTCGATGGGCAATTCTCGGAAGCAAAAATCTGGCAAATATGTAATGAGTGCCAATGTCTGAGAGTGGACACTGTTAGCACGTGGTTTTTGTCCTAAGCAATAAATTCCAAAATTGAAATAAATAATATTTTTGTGTGCAATTATATGCTTTGATTGAAATAAGATGCATTTGTGTGTGTACAGACAATTAGAAATGAAATTAGAAAATTAAAAAATATAGGTTAAATACAATTATTACAATTAAAGTAGTTAAAAGGAAAATTAACAAAAAGAGGCAATAATGACAGAAATTAGAGAAAACATAGTAGAAAAATGTAAAAAAATATCAGAAAATTAGAGAAAATAGGAAATTGAATAATTGAAAATAATACAAAAAAGAAAAAATGAAATACAAAAGAAAATACCACAAAAAAATAATTAAAATACTAAGAAAATACAAAAAAATAGAACTGGGCCAAATATTAGCCCAAGTGCACTGGCCCAAACCAGTTGAGAGATCCGGTCCAGCACATTTGAGATGATAATGATCTCAACCGTTCACCACTCTAAATCCAACGACTGAGACTTTGTCCGGAATTAATTAATTAACTAAAATCTGAGATCAAATCCTAGCCGTTCATGTCTTAAGATCTAACGGATGGAGATACATCTCTCATTTAATGAGGCGACGCCGTTTTTGGGGATTTAATCCTGGCCATTGATCTCACTTGATCCAACGGCCAGGAACTCATCAAACGTAACGAGTATATAAAGGTCTGGTCTCTTCAGAGACCGGCCATTTCCTCAACATCTAACCCTAGCCGCCTCTGCTTCATCTTCTTCCTCTTCTCTTCTCATCGCCGGCCATGGAGGCTGGCCGCCCCTCGTGGCCGTCTCCGGCCAACTCTCAACCCCCAAACCCTTCTCTCCTTCTTCTCAACCATGAACCATCTTAAAAAACCCCAGAAACCACAAGAAAACCCATCTTCTTCAAATTCCGGTCATTGGAGTTTCTCTCCGGTGACCAAACATATGAGAACCACTCCCAAATTAACACCACTTGACCCTCACACCCTGATCTATCACCCCCCCCCCCCCACAAAAGGTTTCCTTCGAATATCTCTCTAAATACTTGAATATTCCAAATAGGTCGCCGGCACCCTAACTCCGGTCGACCTAAAAATCAAACCCTGAACAAAACCCTTCCCTTATAATACCTTGAACCCATCTCTACCACTAAAACAATAAAAAGACTTCAACTTGAAGTTTGAAAGAAAGAAAACTGGAAAAGAAAGAAAAAGAAACTGGAAAAAAGACTTCGACTTGAAGTCTGAAAGAAAAGAAAGAAAAATAACAAGAAAAGGGGGAATAACACAGGAGACAGATCCTGCAAAGCTAAGTCCCCTCCTCTCACTTTCTGTTTTTATGATTCTTTTTGTTCTTTCTTGTTTTCCTTGTTTACATGACTCATCTACATCATCTTTATGTTTTAGTATGCTATTTGTTTAATTTCTTTTCTTTTTAGTCGTTTAAGCTACTGCATGTTTAGATTAGTTTCATCTTCTGAAATAATCTCTACTTAGTTACGTTTCTCTCTTAGTATCATGTTTTCTTTGAGCTTCTTTAATAAAATCTACCTATCTTGCCTAGTCAAATACACTCGAGCATGATTAGGGTTTTTAGTAGTCTTTGACATAAGAAAGTTCTGACTTGCCTCATTTATGTTCAATTGATATACTTTATTTGGAATCTAGATTATAAGTCTGTTTGATTGAAATCCAACAATATTAAATCTCTTCTCTGAGTTTTGGTTAAATGACAAGTAATTCTGATTTTATGGCTATGTATGCAATTTAATGTGAAAGGGGCTATGTTTGCAATGATTTTGTGTTAATTGATTGTTGTTAAGCCTAATGTACTTAGGTGATATTGGTTATAGCTGTAATAGTGTAGTAATTTGAGAAGTGGCTAAGTCTGAAAACATGTTTTAAGTAGTTAAGTGGTTAAAATTAAAAACAACATAAAAAGAGGTCATAATTGAAATAAGTGATAAAGAGTGGTTAGTCTTGTAACTGACCAACTCTGATAGTTCTTTAATTTTGAATTCATTAGCTAAGTTTTAAATTGATAATTAGCTGACTTAAGTCTGAAATTGGCTAGACTTGCAAAGTCTTAGCTGGCCTGTGTTAACTAATTGGCTAAAACTGCAAAGCTAAGTCCAAACATTGGACTGGCTAAGCTTTAAATAGAATAGATTTCGATAAATAAGCAGGCTAGTCCTGCAAATTAACTCTAATAACAGAAAAATGAAAGAAAAAGGCTAAATTTGAAATAAGTTGAAGTTCAAATCTGGTCAAGTCTTAGATGACTCATTAATAGTGACCAGAAGTTAAATAATAACTAAAAAAAACATACCCTAACCTAGATAGGGTCGGGTAAATAGTGAATGCCATTAAGGGCATAAGAGGAATAGAAAATGGCATAATTATGGATTTAATAGAGCCTATAAGGACATTAAAGACATTTTGGCCTATGATTTCTGCAATAATGCACAAAACTAAGGGTATAATAGACCCAAATAAAAGGTAACTTAGTAAATACCCTTAGCAAGTAGGGGTACACTAGTAAAAGACCCCAAAACAAATCAATTAGAACCTTCCAGCACATGCTGGAAGGCAAATTCAAAACAGAAAATGGTGGTTAAGTGTAACAATTGGTAAAATTCATGGGAGGAAACTAGAAATTACTTTTCAGCTTTTCCCCCCAAAATTTTCACCCAATCTCACCTATAAATAGACCACATTTGAGCCTGATTAGAGGCTGGATTTTGGAATCAAAAATTCAGAGAATACATATATAGATTTATAGGGTAAAACTGCCTGGGTTCTAGTCGAAGCTTATTCTTAAAAGCTGTAGAAGATTTCCTACTTTTTCGCTGGTTTTCTATTGTTTATTTGCTGGGTATTTGCTGTGTTGCTTCTCTGGGATTCAATTGACTGCTAGAATTCACTCCTATTGCTGTTGCATTGCCTGTCATGATCTAACTGCTATTTCCTGCCTATTTCCCTTAGACTCATTGGTGTTTTTGCTGAATCAGGTACACACTCCCTATTCAGGCTATATAATTGAAGTCAGTTGATGAAATGTAAGCCTGACTCGAGTTTTCGAAAGCCTCTCTGTTATTTGTTTCTTCTTTTACATTTAGTATAAGTAGTTGAATTTGTAATTCGATACGTAATGACTGTATAATTAGCCTATGAAGCACAAATGGGTGCTGGAGAAAAATAATGTAATAAGGTAGATTGTAGTAGTATTAGTAGTAGTCGTAATCACCTAGCTAATAAATAGTTAAATAGCTAAAACCTGGAATCAAAAAATCTGCAAGTGAATAGGTAATTAACAACACTAGTATGCAAAGTTAGTTTAAACTAGAAAATTAATCAGGTTAACTTGAAACGATATTAGTAGTTAATGAAATACTGTAATTAGACGAAGTTGTATATAATGCTAGTTTAATTCCTAGTTTAATCATCTAATTAGCTTTTTTCTGAGAACCATGGACTGATTACAGTATGTTATCGCAAAAATAGATTAGTCTAAACACTAAGTAATTAGAAATCAGCCTGTTAAATCGAAACTAATTCACATTGAACATTTGAAGTTAGAATTCATTAGTGTACTATTGTACTTCATTTCCTTCTTTGAATAAAATGTTTCCAGTTACCTTGTTTTTCTGAATATCAATTATTTGTGTATATAATGTTTTCTAATTTCTGTTTCCCTATTATAACGATACTTGATCTGGGCCTAATAGACTACGAAGGCCCAGAATTGTATAAGTCTGCTATTAGACTTCTGTTGAATGAGAATCCATTCGTTCCTGGGTTTTCAATACCCAGGAATGAAGCCTGATATCTGTTAAGCCCAGATCCAGGCCCATGTGTAAATAAATAAGGCATGGACTCTGATGCTAGAAATAACGAATTAAGAAAAAACCAAATAGAAACACATAGTCTATATAGGATCAGCCTATTAAAATAAGTTGGGATGAGCCTCGTGTAAAGAAAAATGAAACAGCGGGGTCCCCAAATAACTAAGTGTATATATATATATATATATATATGTGTGTGTGTGTGTGTGTGTTAGACTCGGGAAGGTTGCTAGATAACTTCACAACCTTTCCAAAATATTAAAAAACCGTTAGACGATTTAGGCACGATTTAAGAATATACTTTCCTTAATACGAGTGCACATTTGATGTGACTCAAAGCACAAATCGCGACGAAGCCGAAACGTGTTAAAAGTTACAGACGTACTGGTTGCGGTGTGACTCGAAATATTGCAACGTCGTAATTTGTAAAAAACATTAAAGCTTGAAACACGTGTACATTACTAAAAATCATATATAATAAGTCATATAAAACCAAAAATGACAGTTGAGCGACCGTGCTAAAACCACAAAATTTGGAAGTGCCTAACACATTCTCTCGGGTTAACAGAATTCCTTATCTAGGTTTCTAGTTTCGTTGACTATAATACAGAGTCAATTTCTTCGGATTCGGGATTAACTGGTGACTTGGGACGCCATTATCTTCCCAGGTGGTGACTCTGAAATTGTAAACAAAATCCCAAACCGAGTGTCCTTTATTTGGAAAAACTCCTTCCTCGTTGTTATTATATCCTTCCCGGGGTATTTGAAACATTGAGGTATACCCTATTCTCCTAATCGGGAATTAAACATAAAATGGTAGTTAAAAGGGAGGTGTGACAGCTCTGGCGACTCTGTTGGGGACAAGCAACCCAGAACTTCGGTTTCAGTGTTTAAGAATTCGAGCTCGTTAGAATTGCCGTTCTCGGAATTATTTGACTTTGTTATATGCTTTGAACGACATGCTATGTGTTTTACCGCTTTGATAATATGTGGATTGTATATATAAATTGTGCCGAAAACCCTTCTCTTTTTTACCTCCGGGGATGTACTTACTAGTTGAGACTCCCCTTTCTGTTAAGTTATACCCAAAATAAGAAATAGAGGCCGGATAAGTTACAAAGCTGAATGACCCCGCGGGTCACCAATACGTAGCCCCCTCCTCGATCCGAGTTGTCCACTCGGGTACACGGTCTAGCACTCTATGAAACTATAAGATATTGAACATAGGTCTAGGACGATTATTTGCAGACTTAGGGGACTCAACACAGGGGTTGGGTCCGTCTAGGACAAGTGACCCGGTAATTAAAGACCGAGCATATTATATGTTGCATTTTTAATTGTCTTGGATCATTATGCGGACCGACAAATTCCCGAGAAAATAGAAAGAGAATATTCGGAAAAGAGAAAAAAAAGGAGAGAGATATTGACAAAAAGAGTTTGAAAAGAAAATCTAAAAAATAGGAAAGAATATTGTTGTTGAAATAATTGGTGAAATAATCTGACCGAACTACGCAGGTTTGATTCTCGCCGTTAGGTGGGATACGTAGGCAACCCTTGAACGGGTCCAACCACCTTTTTAGAAAATGACAAAAAAAAAAGTTTAGTTTCAGATAATCGAGGTGATCACTATTTTTGGAAATAGCCGAATGTTCCGAAAGGATGCCGGAAGGCTGTTTTGGCAAAAATGGCCACTTCGAAAATCATGTCTTTTCCTTTTTCAAAATAAAAAGCTGAGAAGGTTATAAAATGAAAATTTGCTTTGAAAAAATATTTTTCTTTTTCTAAATAAAATTGCCTTTAATAAATGTGCAGGATGAGCACGATACAGAATGAACCCTTCACTCTAATGAATAAAATCCCTTTGGAGCTAAGATTATGGTGGAACGACATGGGACAGGAAGGACAAGATTGGGTCAAATGTTATCTGAAGGACATTACGGGATTAATGGACATAATTCCCCGAGGCGATATAATTTGAGCACTTGTTACATGCTGGGACCCTGCACACAATGTCCTATATTTCTCGGACTTTGAACTCACTCCTACTCTTGAGGAAGTTGCTTACTATATAGGGAAAAATGAGGTCCCCTTAAAAGAGAAATATCCGGTGGCTCCAAGAGCGATAACGGTGTACCGATTCCTCGACTCTTTGAAGATTGCTCGGAATGTCCATAACGAGGATTCAGTTAATGGGGTTTTCTCCTTAAACTTCATCTACAGTAGATATGGACATGTCGGGGGTTTCAATGACCCTACGAACAAACTCTTTAGTAAGTCCAACCGAGCTAAATAGGAGGAATATCGACGATTCGCCTTTCTGGTGGCGTTTCTACGACTAATCTTATTTCCAAGAAAGGATGGGCACATTGATACAAGAGTCGCCGGGGTGGCCAGCACTTTGCTTGTACAAGATAACTGCACTTTGGCCCCAATGATCATAGTTGATATCTACCGTGCCCTAACAACATGAAAAGCAGGGCACAACTTCTTTGAGGGATGTAACTTGATTCTGCAAATTTGGTTGATAGAACATCTATGCCATCATCCTTCGTTCTCAAGCTATGGGCCGTCCGAAAGAACATGCCTTGAAGAATTCTATACGAGAACAAAAGAGGTTAAGCTGCCGGATTGAGCTAAAGGTGAGATTTCATATTTACGATCATTGACCGATAGTCAAATCGATTGGGCATACGAATGGTTGCCCCTCGATGATGTGATATACATGCCGACAGAAGGGTCACATTTCTTGATCATGGGCTTAAAAAACATCCAGCCTTATGCACTGTACAGGGTCTTACGACAGCTTGGAAGATATCAAGTTATACCGAAGGATAGGGACATCAGTTTGCAAGCAATAGAGATTAGTCCGGAGGGGCAATTCTCGGAAGCAAAGGTCCGACAGATTTGGAATGAGTGTCAAAATCTGAAGGTAGAAACTTTTGTGGAAAACAGAGCTCAGGGAGAGGTATCGCCGGGGTATGCCGTATGGTATCGTCGGGGTATTGATCATGATAGACCATTGAAAAGGCCTCACATTCAATAATTGGCCGAGCAGTCTAAGGAATACAGAAATTGGGTGGCCAAAGAAAATGAGTATAAACCCAAGATCAGCTTGCTAGAAAAATAGTTTCGAGATCTCCAATTTGAGAGCAGTTTACGGGCAGCATCTGACGAAGGAGAAAAGAAGAAGCTGAAAAAAGAGAATAAAATCTTAAAGGCTTAAGTTGCAAAAATGAAAATTGCATCCGAGACCCCGATTTGCTTAGCCTGAGACGAGAAATTGATCAGAAATCTTCGGCACAAGGTGAATGACTACAGCTTCGATCTTGACAAAGCAGAAAAGAAGTTAGTCAGGGTTCAGAAGAAACTGGCCAGAGATGCCGAGGAAAGGGTTAGAATGGTTCAACAACTACAAGATAAACATGAAGTTGAGGTAGCTCGATTGAGAAAGAAAGTCATTACAGCCACAGTTAAAAGTAACAAAATAATCAAAGAGTTTGAAGAAGAGAGAGAGCATTGTTACACGGCTATGGCTCGATTAGAATTCAAATTACAACAACTACAAAAAGAGAACTAACAAACTTTAGACGCTCGCGCCAAACAGATAAGCAGGCTGCTTCAAGAAAAAGGGGTCATTCGAGAAAGAATTGTCCATATTGCTCAGTACATCACCAGAAAATGCCAATTGTATGAAGATATGTCCCAGGCAACATTTGCATCAGCCGTAAAGTTCTTTGTAAAGCAAGTCATGTCCGACCTAGATAAACTCCAAAGTGGATTGGCATATAGGCCCGGGGGAAGACCGAACGATGTCTCGCGGGCATTAGGAGCATTAATGTACTCATAGGGCATGCATTTTGTATTTGTATTCCTTTTGCATTAGTAGCACAATATCATTTTGTAAATCAATGAAAAGTTTAAAGAAGTTGTTGCTAATCCTTTTCTGCTTTATATTAATTGTCTGGGCGATAGGCAAATATATAGGAACGAAAAGGCAAAATTGAAATCAAAAAGAGAGAGAGAGAAAGAAAAGAAAAAAAAGAGAGAAAAGAAAGAAAAAAAAAGAGAAGAAAAAGAGAAAAAGAAAAGATGAATGAAAAAGAAAAAAAAGAGATGAATAAGAGATGGATGTTGATTCAAAATGAAATAAGTGCCAGGATGATGCATAATGATCAAAAGCAAAAGTTGTGATTTTTATCGTTGCATCTTACCCCCTTCATGTACTAATTATTAACGAGTGTTGTTGTTGATGAGTATCAGATTTCAGCTGGCAACTGGCATTCTGGCAAATCATCATTACAACATACGATCAAAAGCTATGTCTAAGGCTGTAATTCAGGAGATTGAGCCAATTATCATGGACCCAGTACAAGAAGAGGAGGTTGTGGATGTTGCGGGAATGAAAGAGGAGATGTATAAGCTAAAGCAGCAAATGTCGTAAATGTACCAAGCCCGCTCCAGGGGTCAACCTTTACCCACATACCCAACCAATCCAGCATATGTCCCTCCCGCCAATCCTAATCCCGAACCACCTACCATGAACTCATCCTCCACGTACCCAAATTACCAACACTACTATGCCACAACTTCACAAGCACTACCACCACTGTCCAAACAGATTCCACCTCAACCACCACAGGTCACCCTGGTGTATGTGGCACCACCACCTGTTGCTTTGTATAAATCATCAAGTGAACCAGCGTTCCATGTGCAAGACACACATTACTATCCGCCGGAGCCGGCATTTAGGTAGCATGACTCCTATACCCCACTTTTGGAGATGGCGGAGAAAAAGCCCGTCAAAAACTTGGAGAAATAAGAAATGGCACGGAAGATGAGGAGTTTAGAACAGTCTTTTCGTAACATACAAGGGCTAGGAGGCCAAGTGAGCGTTGCATATAAAGATTTATGTTTGTTCCCAGAAGTGCAGCTCCTGGTTGGATTCAAGCTACCTAAGTTCGACATGTACGATGGACACGGGGATCCTGTTTCCCATCCCGGGGTTTATTGCAGAAAGATGCGTGGTGCAGGGGGAAGAGATGAACTTTTGATGGCGTATTTTAGCTAGAGTTTGAGCGGTTCTGCGCTGGAGTGGTATACACGTCAGGATCACACCAGATGTATATCTGGGACGATCTAGCTCAGTCATTTGCTAACCACTTCCAGTACAACTTGGAGATAATTCCAGACTGGCTGTCGCTTACAAAGATGGAAAAGAAGCCCGGGGAAAGTTTCCAGGAGTACAACTTTATATGGAGAGAACAAGCGGCACGAGTAGATCCTCCTATGAAGGAGGCCGAAATGGTGGATTGTTTTCTGCAGGCCTTAGAGCCTACTTACTACGGTAATCTGGTATCAGCTATTGGTAAGAATTTTAATGAAGTAGGTCGCCAGAGCTGTAACACCTCTTTTTTCGGCACCCGCGAGGGTGCAAGGGATCTTTTCCAATTAAAGTGACAATCGAAACGGGATTATATTTATTTAGAGAATTTAGAGTCACCACTTGGGAGATTTATGGTGTCCCAAGTCACCGGTTTAAATCCCGAATCGAGAAAAACATTGACTCTGTTATACAGTCTGCGAATATAGAAATTCGGGTAAGGAATTCTGTTAACCCGGGAGAAGGTGTTAGGCATTCCCGAGTTCCATGGTTCTAGCACGGTCGCTTTGACCAAACTTGGCTTATCGAATTGTTTAATTACTGATTTTAGAACCTGTGTGCTTTTGTCTTTTTATCGCTTTGAATTAATAAAATTATCGTGAAACGGGTTACGCGTACGTATACCCATTTGTTTGGCTCATCAAAAATCACGTCATGCGAACGTGTCCATAATTAATAATGCTTTATTATTATTAAAAAAATTTGGCCGAAGTTGTGTGAACGCTTACTCTATTTTTTTTTAAATAATCAATATTATATCACGCGAATGAGTACATATATCGAAACCATTTCAAACTTTATTGTCACGTGTACGTCCTAAATCATCATCTCTCTCCATTATTAAGATGCTAATGTATTTTCAAGTATACTAAAAGAAATTTCAACACTATCCAAGTATTAGAAAAATTATAAATTAGCATATTTCAAGAAATCACAATTAGAAACCTTAATAGAAAGAAAAAATATCCTTCTCATAGTTTTAAAAACAAAACTAGTAGTACTGTGATACTAACCCTTATTATTTAACAATTAATTTTCCTCATTATATGGTTGTCATTATTATGTTCTAAGTCATAATAATAGTAGGAGGGTCATGGATGATTAAATTGTGCATGACACACCTTGAGCTATATAAATTATATTTAATTAGCAGCCTATTAAAGTAATTTCATCATTAAGAAATATTTTATCAAAGTTGTGCGAACACATACTTCGAATCTTTTAAGAATTAAAATTTTACGATGATGTTATGCGAACGTATACATAATCGCTATACTAATATGAATCGGACTTAATGAAAACTACGATTATTCAATAAATTATTTCTTAAATTAAAATCGCATTATTCGTATACTCTTTCCTTTAAAAAAATCCAAACCAAAAGTACGACCAGTTAACGTTCCCACAATCTTTTAATTTATAAGCAACACATGAACCATTGAAAGAGATGTGGACGATTTTTCTATTCATCCTCTATTATGTGTGTGTACACATTCTTCTTTGTGTGTAAAGTTCAAGACTTCCAACTGAGAGTGCTGACTTCATTTGCCATTTTTAGTTCTATGGGAAAAGATCTCTATTCCTTTCACTTGGAGATGAAAAATTAATAACATTGAATATATCTCTAATAATTGGGACACTTAAACTTAATTAACTAACTGATAATCCAACTGTAGCTTGACAAACTAATAGAAAGTATTGTATTGCTACGTTGTAACGAACAATCTTGATCCAACCAATGCTATTACTAGCTTAAAAAGATGAATGAAAAACAGAACATAACAATATTATAAAGAAATAGATATAAATTGTAATGAAAAGATATTGCACCTTATATCTAATTAATCCAAATGTTGAACCAATTAAAAGAACTAGCCAAAAGGGTAAGTAAGTGGCTATAATTCCAGAAAAACAACCAAGTAGCAGGGATGTGTACACATACTCTATTAAGTTGGAGTAACAAAATCAAAAGCCTATTCCAACTGGAAACAACTAACTCTTCTGCCAAGCGAAAGGAAACAACTTAATCGAGCTAAATCAAGGCTCGATGGACAGTGAGGACAAAGCTCAGTGAGAAATTCTTGCCAACAACAACTAAGACATCCCAGACTACTAACCTCAAACAAATAGATGATGTAAACGACTATATATAAAGAGTAACATTCAGATAAACATCACATTAAGACACCATACTATATGTTGTTCAGAGGCTAAGCATTCGATCGCATGTTTATGGTTTGAATGGTGACAGAAATAGAATTTCTAAACAAAAATAGCAAAACAAGTAATCTATACTATGAATCCAATTTAAGATGAATACAATTTCGAACTTCGAATTTCCACTTTCTTTTAAACCTGATCTTTACATTCAAGTAGAGTACCGAAATGTATACCTGGAAGTAAAAGAAAGAAACAGAGGAGTGAGGTATCAACATGCAATAACAATTCCAGCAGGCAACAATAACCACAGAACCAAACTTTAAACCAAATGCTGATATGTAACAATCAAAAATCCTCAAATTAAACTTCAAACCAAAAAGAACTTTAAACCCATCCAAGCTCAAATTTAAGCCTTTTTTTATTTCTCTTACACTCAAGGATATCTCTCTAACTCTTCTTTGATTTTTCGAGTATTTTTCTCTATCTCCCTCTTCTGTTAATATCTCTTTTTCAGAATATCCTCTTCTTGTATTTATAATCCCTTCTAAACCTGCTTTCATTTGAAAAATTTCACTTCCCCGACCAACATACCCAAAACAATCTTCCCATTTTCAACTAAATCCCACTAAGGAAAGCTTTTCCTTCTTTTATTCCTTAAATTAAGGCATGATATAAGGGCTTGGCCCCACTAGCATTAAACTAATATACCAACCCGTGTCTTATTAGTGCTTGACTGACGAGCCATTAATTTGGTCAAATCTGGCCATTTTCCATGTGAGGACCCAAAGGGTCATCACCTGTTTTCTTCACTTGTTCCGCACTACCGAGGCCTTGAAAACCTCATTCTGCATTGCCTCGATTTACGTGCATGATCCGGGCATATAGCCGAAAAGTTTTTGTGATAGAATATGTGAATTCTATGAGAAAATTGAAGAAAAAAGATATTAATATTAATAGTTGACTTCGGTTAATATTTTTGGTAAACGGACCCGAACCCGAGATCGAACGGTCCCGGAAGGTCCGTAGGAAAATATGGGACTCGGACATGCGTCTGGAGTCGAATTCTGAGTTCTAGAGCCTAAGTTATGGATTTTTCTGTTAAATTATTTTTGCTGTAATTATTAAAGGATAAGGACTTAAATGACATTGGTATCGGGCTCGTATTTTGGTTCCGATGCCCGGCATAAATCCTAAATATTATATATGTGCTTTCTGCAAAGTTTGGTGATATTTGGATGTCGTTTGTTGTGTTTTGAACCTTGAGTTCCAAATTTGAAAGTTATGAAACTAAAAAGGATGATAATCATGAATTTGAGGCTTGATTTGATGAAATCGATGTTATATTGGCGATGTGATCGCACGAACAAGTTTATAACATATTTTTGATGTTGTGTACATGTTTGGTTGGAGCCCGGGGGGCTCGGGTAAAGATTTACTAGGCCGTTGGTGCAAATTCTAAAATTTTACACAGCTCGTTTTTCACCCAGCTGGTGTTTTCGCAAATACGAAGAAATTCTCGCAATTGCGAAGGGGGCAGACCAAGGCTGTGTTCGCAAATGCGACGCCTTGATCGCAATTGCGAAGGAGGTCCAGGCACGCGTGGGTTCGCAAATGCGAACTTAACCTCGCAAGTTCGAGGCCTTCAATGATTCGCTTGGCTTCGCAAATGCGAAGCTATTGTCTCAAATGCAAAAGCCCCAGTAACCCAGCCTTGTTCGCAAATGCGAACATAATATCGCAAATGCGATGCTGACAGACCTCAGACCTGATGCGTTCGCAATCGCGAACAAATGTTCGCAATTGCGATACCCGCAACTGTTCAATTTTATACTTAAACGAATTTTTCAGTTCTTTCTTCAATCTTTCCAAAAACCCACACACCACACAGGTACCCTCAAAAGCAAATTCACTCCAAGGCACTTATTCGAGCAAGCTGAAAGCGGAAATTCGAGGTAAAGCTATAGTTGAAGGATAAATTGGGCTTCAAGGCTAGAGGTAAGTGTTTGTTCTATCCTAGCCTGACGGAATAGGATTGTGTGCTATGTGCTATGTGATCGAGTGCGGTATATGGGCTGTGGTGACGAGCATCCATACACTGGCGTCTAGCATGACCGTGAGTCGTTGTTGATACTTGTTGTGAGATATTTTAAAGATGAATTGTTGAACTCTTGCCGGGTTGTGGAATTTTACATTGTTTTCCCTTGACGGGACTTATTGTGGAATTGTATATTGTTTTCCCTTGCCGGGACTTTGTTGTGGCGATTATTGTTTCCTTTGCCGGGATGGTTCACAATTGTTGTTTTCATTCTCTGCCCTTAACTGTGATTGTTATTTGGGTGAGGAAGAGTGATAATGCACGAAGGGTGATGTCGTGCCTTGTTTTATTGTTATTGCACGAAGGTTAATGTCGTGCCTCATTATTGATTATGCACGAAGGTTAATGCCGTGCCTTGTTATTGATTATGCACGAAGGATCATGCTGTGCCTTGTGATATTGATTATGCACGAAGGGTAATGTCGTGCCTTGTTATTGAACCATGCACGAAGGATCATGTCGTGCCATGGATGTGAGGATGAGAGTAAAATCACGAAGGGTGATGCCGTGCACTTTATTTGCTTATTTGGTGAGGATGAGAGTAAAAGCATGAAGGGTGATGTCGTGCAACTATTTTCTATTCCTTGACTTGATATTACTTGTTTCCATTATACTTTGGTTTCCTTTGTTGATTTAATAACTGTTGTTAACTGTTGAGCTTTCCTCTTATGATATTCCTTGTTGAGTTTGTTACTTGATTATTTCTCGTTACCTTGTGGTGTACATATATATATGTGGGTGTCCGCTCCTAGGCTTGTCACTACTTCACCGGGATAGGCCAGGCACTTACCAGCACATGGGGTCGGATTGTGCTGATACTGCACTTTTGTGCATTTTTGCACAGGTCCAGGTTTTGATCAGGAGCAGCAGCAGTAGAGTCTTGCGTGGGAGTTGAGCATTTCGAGCCAAGGTAGCTTGCAGGCGTCCGCAGGCCCGGCATCTCTTCCACTTATTTATATTATTTGTTGTAGTCTCATTGTTCCGAGACAAACATATTTATGTTATTTTTCTTCAGATCTTTATGTGTAGTATTCAGTAGTAGTTCGTGAGTTGGTGACTCCACGTCTTGGGTAGAGGATTTCAGTAGTGTTTTACGTTGGTACTGCCTATTTCTATTTTGATAAGTCTTCCGCATTTATTTAATTAATGTTATGGTTCTTGTTGATAAAATTGAGTATGAAATATTGGTACAAACATGATAATGTTGAATATAGTGGCTTGCCTAGCTACCACGAGTAGGCGCCATCACGATCCCGATGTTGGGGGAAAATTCGGGTCGTGACAAGTTGGTATCAGAGCTCTAGGTTACATAGGTCTCACCACTCACGAACAAGCTTAGTAGAGTTTGAGAGGTAGGTACGGAGACGTCCGTACTTGTCCTCCAGAGTCTATTGAGTTAGGAAAGAGTCTCTCATTTGTTCTTTCTTGTCGTGCGATTTGTTCCTCAAATACTGATTGAATTTCTACTCTGTCCTTTCGCAGATGGTGAGGACACACGCTTCTTTGTCCGCTGACCAGCAGCCTGAGCCCCAGGCAGCTCCTGTGAGGGGAAGGGGCCGAGGCCGTATGGTAGGGGCAGAGCTTAGCCCCCGGCAGCTATTCCAGAGGTGGAGCCTCATATTGAGACTGGCGAGGAGGTTCCAGTCCCAGAAGCTCCAATGGGCCCAGCTCAGGTCCCAGGAGAGGCTTTATTTACCCCGGATCTTCGGGAGGCTCTGGTCAGGATAGCGGGATTTATGGACAGCGTTGCCAGAGCAGGCTTATTATCAGTTGCACCGGCCGCTTCTCAGGCTGGAGGAGGGGCCCAGACTCCTATTGCTCGTACTCCGGAGCCAGTAGCTCCTCAGCCTCAAGCACCAGTGGTTCAGCCAGCTGTGGCCACTCAGTCAGGTACCACAGCTCAGGCCGGAGATGGAGCGTCCATGACTTCTGATTCTTTATGGGACTTGATCGGTTCTCCAAGCTGTTTACCACTACCTTCAGCGGTGCCACATTAGAGGATCCTCGGGATTTCTTATTCAGTTGCCGTGAGATTCTCAAGACTGTGGGGATAGTGGAGTCCAATAGAGTTGACTTCTGTACATTCAGGCTTTCAGAATCCGCCAAGACTTGGTGGAGAGATTATTGCTTGACTCGACCAGCAGGGTCCCCGGCTTTATCATGGGATCAGTTTGCAGAGTTATTTCTGGAGAAGTTTCTCCTGTTACTCAGCAGGATGCACTTCGGAGGCAGTTTGAGCACCTCCAGCCGGGTACTATGACTGTCACTCAGTATGAGACGAGATTTGTTGATCTGGCACGTCATGCGGTGGTGATACTCCCCACGGAGCGGGAGAGGGTCCGCATGTTTATAAATGGGCTTAATCAGCCGATTAGACTTCAGATGGCTATGTGAGTTGGGAGTGATATATCTTTTCAGGAGGCAGCTAATGCAGCTCGTAGAGTTGAGATGGCTCTTGCTCGGGGAGGTGGTTATCCTTCAGACAAGAGGCCTCGTCATTCCAGCAGATTTAGTGGTTCTTCTTCTGGAGGCAGGGAATCTTTTGATAGGGGCCAGTCTTCCAGACCTTTTCATTCCGCCCTTCAGGCTTCACAGGGTGGACCAGGTGATCGTGGGTTTCATGAGCGGTATTTAGATCAGCCTCCTATTAGTGCTCAGCCTCTTCAGAGTGTTCGTGGGGGCCATTCAGGTCGTCAGGGCCAGCAGCCCCATCAACCTAAAAGTTGCTACGGTTGTGGTGACCCAGGTCATCTTGTCAGGTTTTGCCCTCGAGCGACGGGCAACACTCAGCAGCGGGACCCTCGTCCCATGATTCAGGCCCCAGCTGACCCTCAGCCTGCCCAGCCAGCAAGAGGCGGGGGTAGAGATCGTAGAGGTGGAGGTCGAGACCGTAGAGGTGGAGACCGTCCAGCCAGAGGTAGAGGTCAGCCAGTAGATGACCGTCCTAGAGATATAGCTCAGAGGGGAGGTGCTGATCCCCAGATTCTATGCTTTACCAGCCAGGCCAGAGGCAGAGGCATCAAATGTCGTGATTACAGGTACAATTCTTGTTTGTGGCAGAGGTGCTTCAGTATTATTTGACCCTGGGTCTACATATTCATATGTGTCTTCCTACTTTGCACCGTATTTGGTCGTACCTAGCTGTGCTCTGGATATTCCAGTTTTATGTGTCTACACAAGTGGGTGACTCCATTGTAGTCGACCGGGTGCATCGTTCGTGCGTAGTTATTTTTGGGGGTCTTGAGACCCGTGTTGATCTGTTGCTATTAGACATGGTGGATTTCGATGTCATATTGGGGATGGATTGGTTGTCCCCATACCATGCTCTTTTAGATTGTCATGCCAAGACCGTGACTTTAGCCTTGCCAGAATCACCCCAACTAGAGTGGAAAGGTACCTCAAGCCACTCCGTTCGCACTATTATTTCCTATGTTAAGGCTCGACGCATGGTTAAGAAGGGGTGTCTAGCTTATCTGGCTTATGTTCGTGATTCCAGCGCAGAGGTTCCTTCTATTGATTCAGTCCCTATTGTACGGGAGTTTCCTGAGGTTTTCCCTTCAGACTTGTCGGGCATGCCACCCGACAGGGATATTGATTTCTGTATTGATCTGGCACCAAGCACTCAACCCATCTCTATTCCACCCTATCGTATGACCCCGCCGGAGTTAAAGGAGTTGAAGGATCAGTTGCAAGACCTAGAAAAGGGCTTTATCAGGCCCATTGTTTCTCCCTGGGGAGCACCTGTGATGTTTGTGAAGAAGAAGGATGGCTCTATGCGGATGTGTATTGATTACCGGCAATTGAACAAAATGACGATAAAGAACAAGTATCCACTGCCGAGGATTGATGATTTGTTTGACCAGCTCCAGGGAGTGAGGGTGTTCTCAAAAATAGACTTGAGGTCGGGCTACCATCAGCTGAAGATCAGGGCGGCTGACATTCCTAAGATAGCCTTTCGCACTAGATACGGGCATTATGAATTCTTGGTCATGTCATTCGGGTTGACCAATGCCCCAGCAGCATTCACGGAGTTGATGAATCGGGTATTCAGGCCTTATTTAGATATGTTCGTGATAGTCTTTATAGATGACATCCTGGTATACTCCCGCAGCGAGGAAGAGCACGAGCAGCACCTCAGAGTGGTTCTTCAGACTTTGAAGGATAATCAGCTATATGCCAAATTTTCGAAATGTGAGTTTTGGTTGAGTTCGGTGGCATTTCTGGGTCACATCGTATGAGTGGAAGGTATTCAGGTAGACCCAAAGAAGATTGAGACAGTCCAGAATTGGCCTCGACTAGCTTTAGTGACTGAGATGCGGGGTTTCTTGGGGTTAGCAGGTTACTACCGTCATTTTGTGGAGGGGTTTTCTTCTATTGCAACCCCGATGACCAGGTTGACCCAGAAGGGTGCCCAGTTCCAGTGGTCAGAAGAGTGTGAGGCGAGCTTTCAAAAGCTCAAGACAGCCTTGACTACAGCACCAGTGCTGATACTACCTACGGGTGTAGGGCCTTATACAGTTTACTGTGATGCGTCTCGTACAGGGCTTGGAGCGGTACTGATGTAGGATGGTAAGGTTATTGCTTATGCTTCGAGTTAATTGAAAATACATGAGACGAATTATCCAGTTCATGATCTTGAGTTGGCAGCAGTGGTCCATGCCTTAAAGATCTGGAGGCATTATCTATATGGCGTGACATGTGAGGTGTATACTGATCACAAAAGCCTGCAGTACTTGCTCAAGCAAAAGGAGTTGAATTTACGACAGCGGAGATGGTTAGAGTTGCTGAAGGACTATGATGTCACTATCCTATATCACCCAGGTAAGGCCAATGTGGTGGCCGATGCATTGAGTAGAAAGTCCGCCAGCATGGGTAGTCTCGCATTCATTCCGGTCAGTCAGAGACCATTTGCTCTAGATGTCCAGGCCTTAGCCAACCAGTTCGTGAGATTAGACATTTCTGAGCCTAGCAGGGTGTTAGCCTGCACGGTCGCTCGTTCATCTCTATTAGAGTGGATCCGTGAGAGGCAATTTGATGATCCTCATTTGCGTGATTTGAGAGATACTGTACAACGGGGAGGTGCCACGAAGGTAACTCTAGATGATGACGGAGTATTGAGATTGCAGGGTCGAGTTTGTGTGCCCAATGTTGAGGGGATCCGAGAGTTGGTCTTAGCGGAGGCCCACAGTTCACGATATTCTATTCACCCGGGCGCCGCGAAGATGTATCAGGATTTACGGCAGCACTATTGGTAGCGCAGGATGAAGAAATACATCGTTGCGTATGTCGCTCAGTGTCTAAATTGTCAGCAGGTGAAATATGAGCACCAGAGGCCTGGTGGTGTGTTCCAGAGAATCGAAATTCCCAAGTCGAAATGGGAGCGGATTACTATGGACTTCATTACTGGACTTCCTTTGACTCGGAGGAAATTTGGTGCTATTTGGGCCATTGTTGATAGGCTGACCAAGTCAGCACACATTATTCCAGTATCTGTCTCCTACTCATCGGAGAGGTTAACAGAGATTTACATCGGGGAGATTGTTCGACTTCATGGTGTGCCGGTATCTATTATCTCTAATCGGGGTACCCAGTTTACCTCGCGGTTCTGGAGAGCGGTCTAGCAGGAGTTAGGCACCCAGGTTCAGCTGAGTACAACTTTTCATCCTCAGACAGATGGTCAGTCCGAGAGGACTATTCAGATCCTATAGAACATGCTCCAAGCCTGTGTCATTGATTTTGGAGGCTCGTGGGACCGGTTTCTGCCATTAGCGGAGTTCGCCTACAATAACAGCTACCAGTCTAGCATTCAGATGGCTTGTATGAGGCGTTGTATGGTAGGCAGTGTCGGTCTCCAGTCGGATGGTTTGAGCCAGGAGAGGCTCGGTTGTTGGGTATAGACATAGTTCAGGAGGCCTTAGACAAGGTTAAGACTATCCAGGAGAGATTGCGTTCAGCTCAGTCCAGACAGAAGACTTATGCGGATCGTAAGGTTTGAGATGTAGATTTCATGGTTGGTGAGCGGGTATTGCTCCGAGTGTCGCCTATGAAGGGCGTGATGAGGTTCGGGAAGAAGGGCAAACTCAGCCCTAGGTATATTGGTCCATTTGAGATTCCGGACCGAGTGGGAGGGGTGGCTTACAGACTAGCCCTGCCACCTAGCTTATTAGCTGTGCATCCAGTTTTTCATGTATCTATACTTCGGAGGTACCACGGCGATCCCACGCATGTGTTAGACTACAGTACTATCCAATTGGACAATGATTTATCCTACGAGGAGGAGTCGGTGGCCATTCTACACCGGTAGGTTCGACGGTTGAGGTCGAAGAGTTATCCTTCTGTGCATGTTCAGTGGAGAGGTCAGCCTCCTGAGGCATCGACCTGGGAGTCCGAGTCTGATATGTGGAGCTGCTACCCACATTTGTTCCCCGACTCAGGTACTTCCTTCACTTGTCCGTTCGAGGACGAACGGTTGTTTTAGAGGTGGAGGATTTGACGACCCAAAGGGTCATCACCTGTTTTCCTCACTTGTTCTGCACTTTCGAGGCCTTGAAAACCTCATTCTAGGTTGCCTCGATTTACGTGCATGATCCGG
Organism: Nicotiana noctiflora; assembly: GCA_032618575.1. NCBI lineage: Eukaryota > Viridiplantae > Streptophyta > Magnoliopsida > Solanales > Solanaceae > Nicotiana > Nicotiana noctiflora. The sequence continues at coordinate 58,340 of JASVEL010005968.1, read as the reverse complement.
GCATGTAGCCGGAAAGTTTTTGTGATAGAATATGTGAATTCTATGAGAACCTTGAAGAAAAATGATATTAATATTGATATAGTTGACTTCGGTCAACATTTTTGGTAAACGGACCCGGACCCGAGATCGGACGATCCCGGAAGGTCCGTAGGAAAATATGGGACTCGGACATGCGTCCGGAGTCGAATTCTGACGCCTAGAGCCTAAGTTATGGATTTTTCTGTTAAATTGTTTTTACTGTAATTATTAAAGGAAAAGGACTTAAATGACCTTAGTATCGGGCTCGTATTTTGGTTCCGATGCCTCGCACAAGTCTTAAATATTATATATGTGCTTTCCGCAAAGTTTGGTGACATTTGGATGTCGTTTGATGTGTTTTGAACCTTGAGTTCCAAATTTGAAAGTTATGAAACTAAAAAGGATGATAATCATGAACTTGAGGCTTAATTTGATGAAATCGATGTTATATTGGCGATGTGATCGCACGAGCAAGTTTGTAACATGTTTTTGATGTTGTGTACATGTTTGGTTGGAGCCTGGGGGGCTCGGGTAAAGATTTGATAGGCCGTTGGTGCAAATTCTGAAATTTTACACAGTTGGTTTTTCACCCAGCTGGTGTCTTCGCAAATGCAAAGAAATTCTCGCAATTGCGAAGGGGGCAGACCAAGGCCGTGTTTGCAAATGCGACGCCTTGATCGCAATTGCAAAGGAGGTCCAGGCACGCGTGGGTTCGCAAATGCGAACTTAACCTCGCAAATGCGAGGCCTTCAATGATTCGCCTGGCTTCGCAAATGCGAAGCTATTGTCGCAAATGCGAAAGCCCCAGTAACCCAACCTTGTTCGCAAATGCGAACATAATGTCGCAAATGCGATGCTGACAGACCCAAACCTGATGTGTTCACAATTGGGAACAAATGTTCGCAATTGCGATACCCGTAGCTGTGCAATTTTATACTTAAACGAATTTTTCAGTTCTTTCTTCGTTCTTTCAAGAAACCCACACATCACACACAAACCCTCAAGAGCAAATTCACTCCAAGGCACTTATTCAAGTAAGCTGAAAGCGGAAATTTGAGGTAAAGCTATAGTTGAAGGATAAATTGGGCTTCAAGGCTAGAGGTAAGTGTTTGTTCTATCCTAGCTTGAGGGAATAGGATTGTGTGCTATGTGCTATGTGATCGAGTGCGGTGTATGGGCTGTGGTGACGAGCATCCATACAGTAGTGTCTAGCATGACCGTGAGTCGTTGTTGATACTTGTTGTGAGATATATTAAAGATGAATTGTTGAACCCTTGCCGGGTTGTGGAATTTTACATTGCTTTCCCTTGCCGGGACTTATTGTGGAATTGTATATTGTTTGCCCTTGCCGGGACTTTGTTGTGACGATTATTGTTTCCCTTGCCGGGACGATTCACGATTGTTGTTTTCATTCTCTGCCCTTAACTGTGATTGTTATTTGGGTGAGGAAGAGTGATAATGCACGAATGGTGATGCCGTGCCTTGTTTTATTGTTATTGCACGAAGGTTAATGTCGTGCCTCATTATTGATTATGCACGAAGGTTAATGCCGTGCCTTGTTATTGATTATGCACGAAGGATCATGCTGTGCCTTGTGATATTGATTATGCACGAAGGGTAATGCCGTGCCTTGTTATTGAACCATGCATGAAGGATCATGCCGTGCCATGGATGTGAGGATGAGAGTAAAAGTACGAAGGGTGATGTCGTGCACTTTATTTGCTTATTTGGTGAGGATGAGAGTAAAAGCACGAAGGGTGATGTTGTGCAACTATTTGCTATTCCTTGACTTGATATTACCTGTTTCCATTATACTTTGGTTTCCTTTGTTGATTTAATAACTGTTGTTAACTCTTGAGCTTTCCTCTTATGATATTCCTTGTTGAGTTTGTTACTTGATTATTTCTCGTTACCTTGTGGTGTACATATATATATAGAACTGCACAGCTTTATGTAGGTGTCTGCACAGGTTTATGTGGGTGTCTGGTCCTAGGCCAGGCACTTACCAGCACATGGGGTCGGATTGTGCTGATATTGTACTTCTGTGCGTTTTTGCACAGGTCCAAGTTTTGATCAGGAGCAGCAGCGGTAGAGTCTTGCGTGGGAGTTGAGCATTTCGAGACCGAGGTAGCTTGTAGGCGTTCGCAGGCCCGTCGTCTCTTCCACTTATTTATATTATTTTCTGTAGTCTCATTGTTCCGAGACAAACAGATTTATGTTATTTTTCTTCAGACCTTTATATGTAGTATTCAGTAGTATTTCGTGAGTTGGTGACTCCACGTCTTGGGTAGAGGATTTCAGTAGTGTTTTACCTTGGTACTGCCTATTTCTGTTTTGATAAGTCTTCCGCATTTATTTTATTAATGTTATGGTTCTTGTTGATAAATTGAGTATGAAATATTGGTAAAAACAGGATAATGTTGAATATAGTGGCTTGCCTAGCTACCACGAGTAGGCGCCATCACGATCCCGATGTTGGGGGAAAATCCGGGTCGTGACATTCCATTCCCAAAATACCCCTATAATCCTATTGTGAATTACTGAAAATACCCGTGAAACCCCTACCAATTTGAATTAAACCTATCAGCTATAACCAATTCAAAGTCCTAAGTTCATTCGTAGACTAATCCAGACCCTAATTTCAACAGTGGTTCAGATGGAAATTGCTCAGTATTAAACGTATCATTGTCCATTGTTCTCACCAACAAACTTATACAACAAATCGACGATATTCGTTTAGTCGATTACAACACATATATCGATAAACAATAATCGCCAAACAAAATCAGTGATTCACGGTACTTAGGCCAAAATAGGAAAAATACGAAACTAATTATTCGACGATGCTAATCAAAGCAAATATGTATCCTATAACAAACACAATCATACAATCAAATAGAAGCAATGCGACCAAATAAAAGGTCTTTGAAGATGGCCAGAATGAATTAAAAAATCTGAAAATCAATTAAACTAACACATAAACGAACAAATATGGATTGATAGAATAAAAGAAAAGAAAATGGTACCTCAGAACTTAAATCGACCCAAGTTCGAACTTGGACTATCTGCTTTGAGGTTGAGCAGACCTTAGTCAAAGTGTTCTCAATCGAGAACACCTCTAATAAAGTCTATTAGACCCCAAAATCTTGATTAGTTGGATATATTTCAATCTTCTGACTTTTAGGGTTCTTGGGGTCCAGATTGGGGTTGGAGGGGTTTGGGCTAGATTTGAACCAAACCATTGTTGGCTTGGTTACGAAGGAGGTTGGGGGATGACCTGGTATAAGTTAGGGCTTGATTGGGATAAGTTCCGATTTTGCTCGAATCTTCAAATGAAGATTCGAGACGATGCATGATAATTCGAGGTTAACAGATAAATGATTCATGTTCAGGGTGGCTAGGTGGTCAAAAGGTGTTAGTTTGGGTGGCCGGCGATGTCTTGCCGCCGGGTTTCAGGTAGAAGAGCGGGGGTGGTGGCTAGGGTTTCAGGGGAGGGACTTGGAGACGACGAACATGTTCGGGGGGAAATGAAATGAACAAATAGGTTGGGGGTTGGTATAGTGAAATTAGTCAAACAATGTAAGCCATTGGATTATCAGAATCTAATGGCTCAGATCATCCCCTGAGTTAAAACGAGGTCGTTTAGGATGTAACGGGGCTGGGGTGGGTTGGAGATGGTAACGGGTAGGGTAAAGGTCGGGTTTTGGGGAAGGTTTTGGACCTGGTTTTGGGGTTATTTTGGGCTGGCCCAAGTCCGAATTGTTTTACTCTTTAATTTCATTTCTTTCATTTTTCTTTTTCCTAATTTATCTAAGAAAGAAAATTCTAACAAATTGACATATGAAATATTAATTAACTTCTACCAACGCTTAACACACACAATTAAGAAATAATTAAGAATAGACCACACAGCTAGACCCTTAAATGGTAAAACGTAAAACGCATTATTTTTGTGATTTTTGTGAAATAAAACTTAATCTCTCCTAATAAATCCTAAGTGTAAACGTAACATATTAACTTAACGAATAAACACACCAGAAATTCAAATAAATACGAGAAATAGCACAAAATCAACATAAAACAAATGAAATATTTTATTTTAATTTTCTGGGAAGAATACACTTATAGGGAAAAAATCATGTGCTCACAGGTTGGATCCACGAAGGCAAGGCTATCCATTTCCCCTTGGGGACGAAACCTCAGCATGGTCATGGACGCCTACTGCTAGTCCTCAGAGCTCACAATTATAAATACTAGAAGAATAAACCCTAGAGGGGGGCTTCTTCTGGATCACTATTCCCGAGAAAAAAGAAGAGAGGGAAGAGACAAAAACACCCCCCTTAGGGGAAGATAAAACTCCATTGTAAGGCTCTCAACCTCTTCATGAAAAGGCAGACCAAATCAATATTATCAATAAAAGTTGTTAATGCTTCTTCTCCTAATCTTGAGTATTTATTATCATTTCTTTTAATTGGTTCAGGGATCATTACGATTTGCTATGATTTGCCTGTAACTCATATATATTGTTTTGTATTCATAAAGTATATGATAACTTTTGACCAAATAATTTGACGCCGTCTGTGGGGATTTCCTAGCAAAATCGTGTAGTTCTTCTATTGACCAAAAGGAAAGAAACACCAAACAATAAGAACAACCTCGCTCGAACAAGCCCAAAATGGCGCCTTTGACAAAAGGAATTCGAAGATCTCAAATCAAGATCCAAACTCCCTCTCTCACCAATCTTTGACAGGGTGAACAAGAAGAAGTCCCCCCTTTAAGGAAGAATCCCCGTGAGGCATCTCCCGCATCCCAGATACAAGATCCGCCCAGAAATCAGCGGTGGCATACCTCGAGCCAAGATCCACCTTGAGACAGCCCACATGCCCGATCGGGAAAATAATACGTAAACTGCTCAAAGTCTCGAATCAAAACTGAGTCTCAGCACTCAATAGCGCGAAGATTCAGGATATGCTCCTTCGCCGGCAAGTTCAACTACGGTTGAACCAAGACTAAGGCTATGCGCCTTCACCGTCAAAATTGATAAAATTCAACAACACTTGAATTGGGACTCAGGCTACGCGCCTTGGCAACAAGTTCATCTACGGTTGAACCAAGACTCACGCTATGGGCCTTCGCTGTCAAAAGTGACAAAGTTCAACAACAGTTGAACTGAGACTCAGGCTATGCGCCTTCGCCAACAAGTTCAACTAGGGTTGAACCAAGACTCAAGCTATACGCCTTCGCTGTCAAAATTGACAAAGTTCAACAACAGTTAAACTGGAACTCAGGCTATGCGCCTTCGCCAACAAGTTCAACTACGGCTGAACCAAGACTCAAGCTATGCGCCTTCGCCAGCAAGTTCAACTACGGTTGAACCAAGACTCGGGCTATGCGCCTTCACCGTCAAAATTGATAATGTTCAACTACAGTTGAACTAGGACTCAGGCTATGCGCCTTCGCCAGCAAGTTCAACTACGATTGAACCAAGACTAGGGTTGTACGCCTTCACCATCAAAATTGACAAAGTTCAACATGCACCTTCGCCAACAAGTTCAACTACGATTGAACCAAGACTCAGGCTATGCGCCTTTGCCATCAAAATTGACAAAGTTCAACAACAGTTGAACTGGGACTCAGGCTATGCGCCTTTGCCAACAAGTTCAACTATGGATGAACCAAGACTTAGGATATGTGCCTTCGCTAGCATTTTCAACTACGGTTGAACCAAGACTCGGGCTATGCGCCTTCACCGACAAAATTGACAAAGTTCAACAATAGTTAAACTGGGACTCAGGCTGTGCGTCTTTGCCAATAAGTTCAACTACGGTTGAAACAAGAGTCAGGCTATGCGTCTTCGCTGTCAAAGTTGACAAAGTTCAACAACAGTTGAACTGGGACTCGGGCTATGCGCCTTTGCCAACAAGTTCAACTACGATTGAACCAAGACTCAGGCTATGCACCTTCGCTGTCAAAGTGACAAAGTCCAACAACAGTTGAACCAAGACTCAGGCTATGCACCTTCGCCAACAATTTTAACAACGGTTGAACCAAGACTTAGGCTATGCGCCTTCGCCAACAAGTGCAAACTACGATTGAACCGGGACTCGGACCAAGCTCCTTCACCATTGAACTCAGCAAAACTCAACCGCCAACGAATCAAGATGCTGGCCAGGCACCCCTGCCATTCAAGTGTGTACACCCAATTCGAATTAAGATTAGGGGCATGAATAGTTCGGCCCCGGTCGAACCACAAGGTCACGTTTTATCATCACGGCTAGTAGTTCGACCACGCCCGAACTGGGACTAAGGCTAAGCGCTACTGTTTCCAAATGACGGTTCCGACTCATTAATCCCGGGTCGAAGAAAAAAAGGAGTCAACAAAAAACCAACATACCTACCAAAGCCAAACTCAAAGGCAAATCGCTCCCACGAACGCATGAAAAGAAAAATCAAAGGAAGAAAGTGTGAAGTACAAAATAAGTACAAGGAAAACAACGAAAAGTAAATTTCATTTATTTACAAAGTTAATTGCGGGTCATCCCCGCTTACACCCGACCAAGGCTGGTCAATAAATAAAAAGAGAAGAAGAAAAACAAAAACAAAAAAAGTAAACGCCAAGTGGCAAACAAGACAAGAAAAATGTTTCTCTTTATTCGGTGCCATCCGCGCCTCCATTTGCGCCATCATCAGCCTCTGGCGTCATCAAAAGGCCTCACGAGCCTTTTGGCGTGCCCCCTCAAAAGAAGTTTCATCCACGATATTGGCCTCTCATAAATTGTTATATATATCACGTTGGGCCTCAGCAAAAACCAAGAGTTTGCGAGCCTAGCTGAAAGAAGCGGTCTGGTCTCCTAGGCACTGATTCTCTTCCTCCAATGTCGTAATCTGGTGTCACGACCCAAACTGGAGGACCATGACTAGCACCCGACCATACTTGCCAAGCACCAACGTACCTTTTATCTAACCTTCTTTATTATCTTTTAGGCTGGCTAGACCAATATAAATGGTAGACATGGATCATGAACAACCAACAATAAAATATGATTGCATGAACCTACATAACATGGGATGACCAGACAATCAAGAAACATGGTACAAGCTTCCACGCTAAAATGAAAGACAATACAACAAAAACCAGCCGACAAGGCATACCAAACTATACATGAGTCGACACTTGTCTATGAGCCTCTAAAGGAACATAAGTGCTGCAACATAGTCGGAACAGGGCCCCGACATACCCATAATGTCTATAACAAAAATGCATACCAAGACCAAGGCAAGTCCGGAGAAGGGATCTCGCCAATCACCGCTGAACTGGACAACCTACTGTGATGGGGGAGCTACACCTGCCTGTCTATCAGGACCTGCAGCACGACATGCAGCGTCCACAAATAAAAGGACGTCAGTACGAATAAAGTACTGAGTATGTAAGGCAGAGCACCATAGATATGAACAACAATGTGAGCAGGGATAGAGAATATACAACCTGTAACATCTGAGTACCTCTGAGGGCTACTGACATGAAATACATGATACATATGTATAAATACATAATCTTTTAAAACATACGCCTCTGTGGGCATCATCATTATCATATCGTACCCGGCCGTAATAGGCTCGGTAAAAACATACCCGACCTTTATAAGGCTCGGTAGAATCGTACCCGGCCACGTGGAGCTCGGTAAAACCCAACTGATCAGTGGTTGCACAATAGGTGTTGTACCCGGCCGACTATAGCGCGGCTCGGTAGAGTAAAATAGATACATATATATAATGCATGCTCGACTCATGGAAACACCTTGTAGACCTTTCGGAGTGACGTAAGGTCGGTATCCTATGTACACCTTATTAGGACTAACTCTTCATTATGAACCTTATAGGAATCAGGAAGTACCAACAAGATTGATAACATAAGAATAAGAGAAGCAACATCAACATCAATCATTCCATAAGAGGGGAAACAATGTAAGTACTGCATAGCTTCTAAGAATAGAGTATCTTTGGAAGCTCGTTCATTACATTATGTTAATCGGAGTCGTGCAAAAGAAGGAAAGGGACAGCCACACATACCTTGTATATACTGCCACAACCTCAAGCTATGCAAACGTCACGACTCCTTAGTCTACAATAGGAGAAATGACACTATCGTTAACGTTTAAGCGTCGCAACTATTATGTACCAACCACAATCTATTTTGTAATGAAACGGACAGCACCTCCCCTATATATAGGACTTCACACCATTCAAAACAATCACCAAACAGCCTAAACAACATCAATAATAAACATATTGAGCCTTCCAAAACAGTCCACACACAACCTAATCACATCATACATATGACGGCCACTATAGTCGTATCAAACGACCCAAAAATATTACCAAGAACTAGCAGACCACAACCCAACATATATATGGTGTTTCTCCACACCCTGCCTCCTCCAAAACTCCACAAAACAGTAATAAAAAACGCAGCCCAACAGCAACACAAAACAGTCCACAAAACAGTCCGCTACAAGTGAATAACTTGAACTCACGGCTTCCGATCACCGTCCCGTGAGTTCTTACATGTATATAACGAATTGCCATGAATTTACAGCAGAATAAATGTATGAAATATAGCAGTAAACTCACCTTTGTTGTTGGATAACTCAGCCTTTAACTTGGTTCTTCAAACTCTAGTGTTTACCCCCAATTTGAACTTGAAAGAGAGGGAAAATCAATTAGGGTTTGTGGATAATTTTTGGGAGGAATTTTGCAGAGTCTTAGGTCTGGTCATTTGTGAAATATAAAGAGGTATATATTGCAGAAGATAAGCCTTTTAATGGGCTGCTTATCTGACCCGAAATCCCCTCTTTTGGGCCGACATTAAACCAAGTAGGTGACTCACCTACTTGCACCTAGCAGCTTGTGCAGTCTCACAAAAATGTCTATATCTCTCTATTCCAATGTCGTATTGCTAAACCGTTTAATGCGTTGGAAACTAGACTCATAGATCTTCAATTTGGTGGGTAGATCACCCCGTAATTCCAAGTATATTGGGAGAAATACTTAATAACATTTGACCTAAAGTTTAGGTAAAACTATGAACCTAAGTTGCAACAACTTTTGTCGACTTTTGTTTCATAACTCGCTTGACTTCAAGAATTATGATACGGATATTATATGATTCAAATACCTTAAATCATGACCTCCTAAGTATACTAAGCATTTATAGGTTTACCCAAAAGTACGAGTTACAACATCCTTGATTCGTTTAACGTCTAATACTTGTTAATCACCCTTATGCACCCTTGTATCACTTAAGATTAATCGGATTAACTTCTTATCATCTCAAGGATAATTCCTTCTTGGATTTGTGTTATCTAACTTATGGAATGAACTAACGTGTGTGGATATGGGTTATAACACCCTCCCCCTTAGGAACATTCGTCCTCGAATGTAAGGGTTTATGGGGAGTCCAAATCATCGTGGATTCTAGCGGAAATTTTTGGTCAATTTTCCCCTATAAAATGGTCACTAGCAAAATTTGCAAGCAGTGAAGCTCAAAGTATGACCACACAAGGCTACACAAAGCATTATGGACATGGACATTATTTACATATCACCACTTTGTATTAAGGAAGAGAGTTCTCAAGTTATTGCTTACCTCATAAAGCCATTTCACCTTTATAATGTATCTTGCGTTCCACCAACATCCTTGTTATCATCATTCCGGAATAGGTAAGGGTATTTAGACTTCATCTCTTCTTCCGCTTCCCATGTCATTTCTTTCATATTCTTGTTCCTCCACAATACTTTGACGGAAGCTACATCTTTTGTTCTCAGCTTGCGGACTTGTCGATCTAATATGGCCACTGGCACTTCTTCATATGATAGATCCTCCGTAACTTGAACATCTTTGATAGGGACAACTCGAGTAGGGTCTCCAATACATTTCCTCAACATAGATACATGGAATACCGGGTGGACAAATTCTAATTCGGATGGCAATTATAACTCATAAGCAACTTGTCCAATTCGTTGAAGAATTTTATACGGACCGATATACCTTGGACTCAGCTTACCTTTCTTTCCAAAACGCATAACACCCTTCATTGGTGAAATCCTCAGGAAAACCCAATCACCAACCTCAAATTCTAAATCACGACGTTGGACATCGGAATAAGACTTTTGCCTACTTTGTGCCGTCCTCAATCGTTCCTGTATCATTTTCACCTTCTCAATGGCTTGGTGAATCAAATCTGGCCCATATAATTCCGTTTCACCGACTTCGAACCATCCAACTGGTGATCTACATCTCCTCCCATATAGTGCCTCATATGGGGCCATTTTAATACTGGAATGGTAGCTATTATTGTAGGCAAATTCTATGAGTGGAAGATGGTCATCCCAATTTCCCTTAAAATCTAGAACACATGCTCGTAGCATATCTTCCAATGTCCGAATGGTACGTTCAGCCTGTCCGTCAGTCTGCGGATGAAATGCAGTGCTGAGATTCACCTGTGTGCCTAAACCTTTCTGAAAAGACCTCCAAAATTTAGCCATAAATTGAGCTCCTCGATCTGATATAATAGATACCGGCACACCACGAAGCCTAACAATCTCCTTGATATACAACTTCGCATAATCTTCAGCCGAGTAAGTTGTCTTAACTGGCAGAAAATGAGCACATTTTGTAAGTCGATCAACTATCACCCAAATAGAGTCAAACTTATGATAAGATCGAGGTAATCCAATAACGAAGTCCATATTAATCACCTCCCATTTCCAGGTCTTAATTTCTATATTCTGAAGCAATCCACCGGGTTTCTGATGTTCTATCTTTACTTGTTGACAATTGGGACACTGGGCTACAAATTCTGCAATAGACTTTTTCATGTTATCCCACCAATATTGCTCTTTGACATCATGATACATCTTTGTTGAGCCAGGATGGATGGAATATCGGGATTGATGTATTTCATTCATAATCTTTTCTCGCAATCCTGCTACATTCGGCACACATAATCGGCCCTGGTATCTCAGTGCCCCATCTCCTCCGATCTCGAAAGCCGTAATTTTACACTGCTGAATGTTCTCTCTCAATCGTAGTAAGATAGGATCTTCATATTGCCGTGCTTTTACCTCTGCTACCAAAGATGATTCTGATGTATTCTGTACAGTAACACTTCCGTCATCAGAGTCTAACAATCCGATTCTCATATTGGCTAGCTGATGAAGCTCTTTAGTCAACCCCCATCTACCTGCATCAATATGTACTAAGCTTCCCATTGACTTACGGCTGAGAGCATCCGCCACAACATTGGCTTTACCGGGATGATACAATATCTCGACGTCGTAGTCCTTCAGTAATTCAAGCCACCTACGCCGCCTCAAATTCAACTCTTTCTGCTTGAAGATGTATTGTAGACTCTTGTGATCTGTGTAGATGTCAACATGGACGCCGTATAAGTAGTGTCGCCATATCTTCAAAGCATATATTACTGCAGCCAATTCCAAATCATGGGTTGGATAATTTTTTTCATGCTTCTTCAATTGTCTTGATGGATATGAAATCACCTTCCCATGCTGCATCAACACGCACCCCAAACCTATACCTGAGGCATCACAATATACCACATATCCTTCTGTTCCTTCAGGGAGAGTGAGCACCGGTGCAGATGTCAATCGATCCTTCAGCTCCCGAAAACTACGTTCACAAGTGTTAGACCACTGGAACTTGGTAGCTTTCTGTGTTAACTTAGTCAATGGTGCCGATATAGAGGAAAACCCTTCTACAAACCGCCTATAATATCCTGCTAGCCCCAGGAAGCTACGGACTTCTGATGGTGTTGTAGGTCTCGGCCAATTCTTTACTGCATCAATCTTCTGAGTGTCGACACTAATACCCTCGTCAGATATCACATGGCCAAGGAATGCTACCGAGTTCAGCCATAATTCACATTTGGCGAGCTTAGCATATAACTTACGATCCTGAAGCATCTGTAATACTATCCGCAAGTGGCTCGCATGTTCCTCATCCGAACGAGAATACACCAGAATGTCATCAATGAATACAATCACGAACACATCAAGATAGGGCCTGAATACAGTATTCATGAGATCCATAAAAGCTGTTGGGGCATTTGTTAGCCTGAACGACATCACCAAGAACTCAAAGTGCCCATATCTTGTCCGAAAGGCCGTCTTTGGAATATCCTTCTCCTTAACCCTCACCTCATGATACCCTGAACGTAAGTCAATCTTGGAGAAATACTTGGCACCCTGGAGTTGGTCAAATAGGTCGTCAATTCTTTGAAGTGGATACTTTTTCTTTATAGTAAACTTATTCAACTGTCGATAGTCGATACACATCCGTAATGACCCATCTTTCTTCCGCACGAATAGGACTGGCGCACCCCAAGGTGAAGTGCTAGGTCTAATGAAGCCCTTATCCAGCAAGTCCTTTAACTGCGCCTTCAACTCTCGCAGCTCTGCCGGGGCAATTCTATACGGAGGGATAGAGATCGGTTGAGTGTCAGGCAAGACATCAATGCTAAACTCAATCTCCCTTTCTGGAGGAAGACCTGGGAGTTCATTTGGGAAAACATCTGGAAATTCATTGACCACGGGGATAGATTGTAGAGTAGGCAGCTTCGCCTCCGCATCCCTAACGCGAACAAGATGATAAATGTAACCTTTTGAGATCATTTTCCTTGCCTTAAGATAGGAAATAAACCTACCTTTCGATGTAGCAATGTTCCCCTTCCATTCAATGACGGGTTCACCAGGAAATTGAAACTTAACCATCTTCATACGACAATCAACATTTGCATAGCATGAGGCCAACCAGTCCATTCCCAGTATCACATCAAAATCAACCATTTCTAATTCAAATAAATCTGCCGAGGTTTGACGACTACAAATCATCACAGTGCAACCTCTATATACCCTTCTAGCAATCACATAATCTCCTATTGGAGTAGATACCGCAAGGGGTTTACTTATCAATTCGGGTTCAATGCCAAACTTATTAGCCACAAAGGGTGTAACATATGATAATGTAGATCCCGGATCAATCAACGCATATACATCATAAGAAAACACAGATAATATACCCGTAACAACATCTGGAGACGACTCGAGATCCTGTCGACCTACTAGAGCATATGTTCGATTTTGAGCACCACTCGAACTCGGCCCTGCACCTCTACCTCTACCACGACCCGTCGACTGCTGAAAACCCCGTGCTGGAGGTCGAACTGATGAGGAAGAACCAGACACAGATCTAGTCGGCTGAGCCATACCATCACCTCCCCTGTTAGGACAATCCCTCATCATATGGCCAGGCTGTCCGCAAGAATAACACGCATCGGAACCTCGACGGCACAGTCCAAAGTGGGCCTTGCCGCACTGATCACAACATGGTGTTGGGGGTTTTGTCTGACTAGTATCCCTGTGATGTTGCGATCCAGATACCTGCGAACTCTGACCTGGACCAGAATAGGATCGATCATATCGAGGCCTCTGAAACTGTGGAGGAGCACTAGCTACAGATGGTGCCGAATTCCTCGAAGACTGGGGCCTGGCGCTGCCTCTTAAGTCATCAGAATACCTTGCAAATCTCGCCCTCTTATGCTGGCCCCTATCCTGCTCCCTATCTGCCCTCTGCTGGCGCTTACGATCCTCTAGGGTCCGAGCATAAGCTTGAATACGGGAAATATCTATGCCTTCTACCAAGGAGGCTGTCATACACTCATTTATCAGATGGGGTCCCAATCCGTTCACGAACAAATGCACCCTATCACTCCTCTCGGCCACCATATGGGGAGCATACCTTGCTAAAGAATCAAACCGCATACTATACTCTCGCACACTCATATTACCTTGTCTAAGGTTCAAGAACTTATCAGCTCTAGCTCGTCGTATCTCAACTGGCAAATAGTGACGAAGAAAGGCCTCAGAAAAATCCTTCCACACAGCTGGAGGAGCGTTCGGACCCCTGGATCTCTCCCAACTATCATACCAAAGAACCGCTAAATCCCGTAGCCGATAAGAAGCCAACTCTACTGCCTCTGTATCACTAACATGCATAACCCGTAGTGTACGATGAACCCGGTCAATAAAAGTCTGCGGATCCTCCTTGGGGTCTGATCCGGTAAACACCGGAGGGTCTAAATTAATAAAATCACGAACTCTTGTACTAACTGGTTATCAGCAGCACCTATATTCTGCCTCTGAGCCTGAGCAGCTACCAAGCTTGTCAATAACTGCAAAGCACTCCGCATATCCTGGTCTGTAGTGCCAGACGGAGGAGCTGGAGGTGCTGGGTGCCACCTAATATCCTCCGGAGGAGACGGAGTAGATGAGGTATGAGACGGTATCTCACTCTGAGCGGTTTGGAGGTGCTGGGTGCCACCCAATTATGCGGTCTCCCACAACTGTATCAAGCCGTCTACTAATCGTTTGTTTCCTAGTCGAAGGCATCGTTGAAAGAAAACAAGGTGAATATTAGAGACGAACACTTACGACTCAACTCTATGCACGATCTAGATTCGGGAAGAAGGTAACAACCCTAGATGTCATGTAGCCTCCCGATTATAAATGTGGCGCGCTACACATCCATAATCAAGACTCTACTAGACACGGCTCATAGACAATCCCTAGGACAGACTTGCTCTGATACCAAGTTTGTCACGACCCAAACCGGAGGACCATGACTAGCACCCGACCATACTTGCCAGGCACCAACGTACATTTTATCTAACCTTCTTTATTATCTTTTAGGCTGACGAGACCAATATAAATGGTAGACATGGATCATGAACAACCAACAATAAAATATGATTGCATGAACCTACATAACATGGGATGACCAGACAATCAAGAAACATGGTACAAGCTTCCACGCTAAAATGAAAGACAATACAACAAAAACCAGCCGACAAGGCATACCAAACTATACATGAGTCGACACTTGTCTATGAGCCTCTAAAGGAACATAAGTTCTGCAACATAGCCGGAACAGGGCCCCGACATACCCATAATGTCTATAACAAAAATGCATACCAAGACCAAGGCAAGTCCGGAGAAGGGATCTCGCCAATCACCGCTGAACTGGACAACCTACCGTGATGGGGGAGCTGCACCTGCCTATCTATTAGGACCTGCAGCACGACATGCAGCGTCCACAAATAAAAGGACGTTAGTACGAATAAAGTACTGAGTATGTAAGGCAGAGAACCATAAATATGAATAGCAATGCGAGCAGGGATAGAGAATATACAACCTGTAACATCTGAGTACCTCTGAGGGCTACTGACATGAAATACATGATACATATGTATAAATACATAATCTTTTAAAACATACGCCTCTGTGGGCATCATCATTATCATATCGTACCCGGCCGTAATAGGCTCGATAAAAACATACCCGACCTTTATAAGGCTCGGTAGAATCGTACCCGGCCACGTGGAGCTCGGTAAAACCCAACTGATCAGTGGTTGCACAATAGGTGTCGTACCCGGCCGACTATAGCGCGGCTCGGTAGAGTAAAATAGATACATATATATAATGCATGCTCGACTCATGAAAACACCTTGTAGACCTTTCGGAGTGACGTAAGGTCGGTATCCTATGTACACCTTATTAGGACTAACTCTTCATTATGAACCTTATAGGAATCAGGAAGTACCAACAAGATTGATAACATAAGAATAAGAGAAGCAACATCAACATCAATCATTCCATAAGAGGGGAAACAATGTAAGTACTGCATAGCTTCTAAGAATAGAGTATCTTTGGAAGCTCGTTCATTACATTATGTTAATCGGAGTCGTGCAAAAGAAGGAAAGGGACAGCCACACATACCTTGTATATACTGCCACAACCTCAAGTTATGCAAACGTCACGACTCCTTAGTCTACAATAGGAGAAATGACACTATCGTTAACGTTTAAGCGTCGCAACTATTATGTACCAACCACAATCTATTTTGTAATGAAACGGACAGCACCTCCCCTATATATAGGACTTCACACCATTCAAAACAATCACCAAACAGCCTAAACAACATCAATAATAAACATATTGAGCCTTCCAAAACAGTCCACACACAACCTAATCACATCATATATATGACGGCCACTATAGTCGTATCAAACGACCCAAAAATATTACCAAGAACTAGCAGACCACAACCCAACATATATATGGTGTTTCTCCACACCCTGCCTCCTCCAAAACTCCACAAACAGTAATAAAAAACGCAGCCCAACAGCAACACAAAACAGTCCACAAAACAGTCCGCTACAAGTGAATAACTTGAACTCACGGCTTCCGATCACCGTCCCGTGAGTTCTTACATGTATATAACGAATTGCCATGAATTTACAGCAGAATAAATGTATGAAATATAGCAGTAAACTCACCTTTGTTGTTGGATAACTCAGCCTTTAACTTGGTTCTTCAAACTCTAGTGTTTACCCCCAATTTGAACTTGAAAGAGAGGGAAAATCAATTAGGGTTTGTGGATAATTTTTGGGAGGAATTTTGCAGAGTCTTAGGTCTGGTCATTTGTGAAATATAAAGAGGTATATATTGCAGAATATAAGCCTTTTAATGGGCTGCTTATCTGACCCGAAATCCCCTCTTTTGGGCCGACATTAAACCAAGTAGGTGACTCACCTACTTGCACCTAGCAGCTTGTGCAGTCTCACAAAAATGTCTATATCTCTCTATTCCAATGTCGTATTGCTAAACCGTTTAATGCGTTGGAAACTAGACTCATAGACTTTCAATTTGGTGGGTAGATCACCCCGTAATTCCAAGTATATTGGGAGAAATACTTAATAACATTTGACCTAAAGTTTAGGTAAAACTATGAACCTAAGTTGCAACAACTTTTGTCGACTTTTGTTTCATAACTCGCTTGACTTCAAGAATTATGATACGGATATTATATGATTCAAATACCTTATATCATGACCTCCTAAGTATACTAAGCATTTATAGGTTTACCCAAAAGTACGAGTTACAACATCCTTGATTCGTTTAACGTCTAATACTTGTTAATCACCCTTATGCACCCTTGTATCACTTAAGATTAATCGGATTAACTTCTTATCATCTCAAGGATAATTCCTTCTTGGATTTGTGTTATCTAACTTATGGAATGAACTAACGTGTGTGGATATGGGTTATAACATCATTCCCCCAAATTACTTGGCAATTTTGTTCGAAAACACTGATCTGCTCCTTGAGATTCTCTTCTTTAAAAGTCGCAGCAGCCCTCACCAACGCCAACTAGGACTCATTCGCACGGACAACCTCCTTCAACATATCAGCCCTCGACGAGGCATCACTCACCTGGCGCTTTAAGGCTGCGACTTCGTCCTCTAATGCAGCCACCTTCTTGTTCTATGCCGATACGTCCTCCGCCACCTTATCCAAGCCCTGGCATTCACACTCGGTTGCGACCCTCTTCCCCTCCTCGAGCTCCTCGTCCTTCCGACGGAGTTGCTCCCCAAGAACACCTATCATGCCAAGTGCTTGCTGCATTTGAAGTTCCCACTTGCCAATTCCTCAACCAGGGCCCAGCTACGGGGATTATTTCTCAAGCGTATGCTCATTTACCAGCATCGATCCCGGTAGCGGTGATATTTTTCCAACACCCGCAAAAATACCGCCTAGCGGATGTTAGCTCGATGGATGCTCTCCATCTCTAGCAAATAAGACTGCAAAGAAAAGTCAATGATTAGAATGAAAAGTAAACCAAGTCAAAGAAGAAGCAAACCAACTTCCGGTTACATACCCTCAAGATCATAACGACCACCTCGTTCATCAGTCCAATATTTGTGACGTCCCTCAACGACGTATTCTCGGCTTCCGAGCATAGCATCCCAAACTACAACACCAAACTCAAGCCTTGAAGCAATAAGTTTAAATCCGTTGGGACCTTGATGAGGCGAGACCTTTTTTTCCCGCACAGCCGAATTTGTAAAACCTTCCTGGAACATGCTGACATCCTCGGGGTCCAAATCAGATTCGGGCTCATACTCTTCTCATGCAGCGTCTATTCCTCCTCCCACCACTAGAAAGGCAGATTCACCCGCCATAACCTCCAACAGAATGCTTGGCTCACCAACCTCAGCAGCCGCTGAGGAACTACCCCTCATCTTATCAATGGGAGTCACTAATTGAGTCACCGAAGCGACGGTATCATCATGGCCTAAGCTAGCCGAGGCAACCCCCATTATTTTTTCGCTCTCAAGGGCGGGCGCCTTGGGTCCATTCTCTTCTGCATCCGCCGAAGGGGAGTCCAAGTTAATTACCATAGGATGAGCCAGCGTGAACACGACCCTGCGTCTAATCAATGGCCTCTTCTCCTCCTCCCCTTCGGATGGAGATTCTGCTCTAGGGGCGCAACCCCTGACGGTTCTTTGTCCCGAAGTGCGGCCCGCGGTGGGAAGAGGCCGCTGAAGATTCAACTAATGCCACCCTCGATATACAGCGCAGCACTGGTGCTACAGTAAGACGGGAAACTGCACCCAGTCACCGGAAGGCCAAATGAGGAATCCTACCACAATGTGAACTCCCTGTCATAGAAAAGCAATGTTGGTAAATAAAATCGAATCAAAGCAGAACAAAGGAAGAAGTCAACTTCTCACTTGTAGCAAGCCTGCAACCATGCCTCTCCCAAAAAGACGCCCACGTGCGTACCCCATCGGTATGAGGGATCGTGGTCTCAACCCACCCGTGTATCCCAGCTAACGGAGCCGGCAACGACTTTTTGACTACAAAATTAACATGAGTTAGTACTCACGTATGCGAGACATAAGAAAAGGAAGGAAAAAGAATACGACGATAAGGAAACTTATGTGCATGATTCCAAGCCTCTGGGAACCCAGTAGGAAATGCCACTAAATGCTCAGTCCTAATGTAAAAAAATGCTCAAAAGGATGGGGGTTGACCTCATCATCCAGTATCGTAGTCAGGCCCCTCAGCCCACGAGGGCATGCCCGAATCATGGTGCCATAGACTCTCTGAAAGCGTAGAGGTTGAGCACGTGCTGTAGCGTGACCACCCTACTGGCCAATTTTCCATACTTGATAAATATCGCCAATAATTTGTGGAGAAAATGAGTGAGCTAACCCGAGAAAACCCCGTAATAATGAAACAAATCCAATACTAGCATTGGGAGTGGAATATTAAACCCCAACCTGAAGGGATAGGCATAAAATATGCAGTATCCCATGCGGTCGGTGTGGACCCTCTCCTCACTTCTAGCGAGAATGATGTCTGCATGGGTGGGGATGACCCCATGTTCCTGTAATCGGGCCATCCCAATTTCTCCCATTAACGGGGCTTCATCCACCAGGTCCTCTCCACCATCGACGGTGAAATCAATCGCCGAACCTCCGGGCCAAGGAACTACCTCGTCAACCGACGAAACTTCTCCGGTCTCTATCTGTTCTGCACCTCCCGTTACTGGAGGTGGCCCTTCAACTACCAGAAAATCCATCGGAAGTGCATCGTGAGAAGAAATACCTGCCATTGTTGGTCTACTAAAGAGAAAGGAATAGGATTCGGTGCGCAAGACAAATATTATCACGATCAAGGAAAGAAAGGAGAAGACGAATTAGCAGAATGAAAAAATTAATTCAAAATCACTCTCAGATGAACAATGAAGATATGAGAAATGATGCCTCAGCCCACCTTTATAGGCAATGTAAATGGCTTTTGCGAAACCCAACAACCATCATTAACTGCATGGCCTATCATAAAACGGTTTAGTTCACCCAAACCATACGTCATTATGACAAGCTCCACAAAGTGACTTCTCAGCCACCCGCCAATGTCTCGCCGTCAGAATAATCGCAACGTCCTACGAACGCTGAAAGAATGTGTCATATGCCTTAAAAATTCTGGACGTTACCAAAGTCGTACCCGGCACATACTTATTCCCCTCGGCTGCATCGCATACGGCCCATCCTCCATCGTCAACAACTAAGATTCCAAACAAATGCGAGGACCAGAATGTGAAGTTCGGTCTCGCTCGAATAGTGTCGAAACATCATATACCTTCGCCGAGAATAGGCGTTCCGTATTTACTATACAGCAACTTGGTAATTTGATAATGTGACACTGACATTTTACAAGGTTCGGGCTATCGCCAAAAAGAATTTGGTCTTGACCAAAGCAACAACCGAACCCCCTTATCCAAGTTTTTCAGATCACAATCGATGAAGTCCGCTCATCGAGCTCGGCCGAAGCCCGACTTCGATAAGCGGAGGGACTAACTATATGGGTCAGAATTTGACCCCACGATAATTAATAAAGTTAATCTCGTCTTGAGCTAATCGATAATTAATAAGTGGTATGACCACTTATTCGTAACATTATTCGACTCTTATTCAGTTGGATTCACAAAGGCAAGGCCTATCCATTTCCCCATGGGGACGAAACCTTAGCATGGTCACGGCCGTCTACTGCTAGTCCATGGAGCTCACAACTATAAATACTATAAGAATAAACCCTAGAGGGGGGCTTCTTCTAGACCACTATTCTCGAGAAAGAAGAAGGGAGAGGAGAGACAAAAATACCCCCCTTGGGGGCAGATAAAACTCCATTGTAAGGCTCTGAACCTCTTCATGAAGAAGCGGACCAAATCAATATTATCAATAAAAGTTGTTAATGCTTCTTCTCCTAATCTTCAGTATTTGTTATCATTTCTTTTAATTGGTTCATGGATCATTACGATTTACTATGATTTGCCGGTAACTCATATATATTATTTTGTATTTATAAGGTGTATGATAACTTTTGAGCAAACACACATATGGCACAAGTTGAGGCACAAGGAATGTCGGGTGGTATAGTCTTACTATGGAATGCGGACTTGATAATTGTGGAGGATCTTACAATGACTACATAGGAGGTGCACTGCACGGTCCAGGTATAGCTTAACCCTATTAAGTGGTTATTTTCTTCAGTTATGCAAATAACTCAACTTCATAACATGATATACTATGGCAAAATATAAATTGTATTCATGATTCATATAAGGGTCCTTGGTTAGTTGATGGGGGGAGGGGGTCCTTGGTAATTGGATAAAATAAAAAAATTGGTGGAAACCCATTAATAACACAAGGGTATCGCATTTTCTCAATATATAAACTATTGTAAACTAGTAGACCAAGGGTTTAAGGGTAGTCGGTATACATGGACAAATAAACGATGGAATGGACATACTATACTAGAAAGGTTGGACAGACTCCTAGCCAACTATGATTGGATTCAAATATTTCCTGAAACATTAGTGCAACACCTCCCACATACCTACCCAGACCATTATCCTTTCCTAGTCACACTTGAACAAAACAGACTACCTAGAAATAATATATTTCAATTTGAAAAAATATGGACAACAAACCCTACACCCATATATATAATACATTAGTCATGGCAAAATAGTTCTTCAATAGTTGAAGCTATGACATAGTTTCAACATAATGTATGTATTGTTATAAGAACACTTTCGAAAATATTTTTGCAAAAAAAGAAAAAGAAAAATACCAGCTAGAATTAATGGAACTCAAGGATCCATGCACTATCCTACTAGCAATTTCCTACAAAGCTTATAAATCCAACTAAATCATGAATTTAGTGCTTTATTAAAGCAGGAAGAAGATTTTTGGAAATTAAAGTCAATAATCCAATGGCTATATGATGGCGACGCTAACGCAATTTTTTTTACATGTATACCTTACAGAGACATAAACGTAATCGTATAAATGCTTTGAAAGATAGTGTAGGAAATTGGACTTTTGATCCAACAGAAATACACGAAAAAATCTATCAGTACTGTACTATACTATCCCAAACATGACACTCATTAACTAATAAAATAAAAGACGAATCGATAATAGCTATTCTTTGAACTATTCTGATAATCAAAAATCGGTACAACCATTAAAGTTGGTCGAAATAAAGCAATCCCTATTCACATTTCAACCTTTTAAGCCACCAGGGACCAGTGGGCTTCATTCGTATTTCTTTTAAAAATATTAGAGAGAAGTGAGTCACTCAATTGTAAATTATTGTGACAATGTGTTCAAAGAAAGCAAAATTCCATAAAAAATTAATAAAACTTATTCATGCCTAATTCCTAAAATAAAAAATGTTGTAACCATCACTCAATATCGTCTTATAAGTCTTTGCAACATAATCTACAAACTAAATACAAAATATTTTGTAAATAGACTAAAATCTTCCATATAAAAAATAATTTGTCCAACACAATCAAATTTTCAACAGGGAAAAGAGCTTCAGATAACACAATCATTGTACATGAAATACTTAACCACTTAAAAAAATAAAAAAGGGACGAACGGGACATATGTTGCTAAAATTAGATTTGGAAAAGGCTTTTAATAAGCTTGAATGATCCTTTATAAAAAATACACTCCAATATTTCAACATACCACACAGTCTCATCTCACTTATCATGTCCTACATTACAATGTTTTCTATTTTTATATTGATAAATGAATCACGTTTTAGTTTTATTAAACCATCTAAGGGTATACGTCAAGGAGATCCTTTATCTCCTTATATATTGATTATGTGCTTAGGATGCCTATCAAGGAATGTATTCCAATCAGTAGATTACCTATTATGGAAACCCATACAAATTCCGCAAATGGAAACCCATACAAATTAGACCTCAATTATCGTATCTTTTTTTCGCAGACGACATCATCCTACTGTCTAAAGTAAATGATACTAGCTACAACACAATTATTGACACACTTAATACCTTTAGTAATTGTGATGACCCAGCCCGTCGTCATGGGAATTACCACCCCGTTATATTGTAATTTCATGTTTTATGCTTTTATATCAGTGTTAGAGTCTATCGGGTGAGTTAGGAGTGATTTGGATTGAAAATGAGGCATATAGCCTTTTTGAAGGAAACTTGAATATGGAAAGTCAATCTGGAGTTGACTATTTAGTTAGAGGGTCCGGAATCGGATTCTGATGATTCGGTTAGTTTCGGGAGGTGATTTGTGACTTAAGGGAGTGATCGGAATTGAATTTGGAGGCCCGGTGTAGAAATAGGCTTGAATTGGCTAAGGTTGAATTTTGGCGAAATCCGAACGGTAGGTGAGATTTTGATCCGAGGGTCGGAATGGAATTCCGACAGTTGCAGTAGCTCCGTTAGGTGATTTTGGATGTGCCTACAAAATTTCAGGTCATTCGGACGTCGTTTGGTCGGGTTTTTTATTGGATGTTAGTTTCGGAAATTTTGAAGAAACTTAGGCTTGAATCCGTGTGTAATTGGTGATTTTGATGTTTAGGATGGTGTTTTTATGTTTGGAATAAGTTCGTATCGTATTTTGGAGTATGTTGGTGGTTTTCGTTGGGGTCCCGGGGGCCTCGGGGTGAATCCGGACCATCATCCGGCATTTTTGGAACTTGAAGTCTGTTGTAAAATTGCAGATCACTGGGCATAAAATAAGCCTTCGCGTTCGCGAAGGCAAGTTCCGCGTTCGCGTAGGCCGGGGTTAGTGGTCATCGCGTTCGCGAGGGGTGGTGCCGCGTTCGCGTAAGAGGAAGCTGGGAAGCATCGCGTTCGCGTATAAGGAATTCATAAGGCATCGCGAACGCGTGAGGTATGTCGCGTTCGCGTAGAGGAAACAAATCCGGGCTGGGGAGAATGGTCTTCGCGGACGCGTGACTGTGTGTCGCGTTCGCGATGAAGGACTGGAATAAGGCATCGCGTTCGCGTTAGAGGCGTCGCGAACGCGATGAAGAAATTAGACTTGCAGTGAAGTTAAAACCAGAACATAACCAGTCGCGGGTTTCATACCCCAAACCTCCATTTTTGAGTTCCAAGAGAAGGTATTGACGGCAGATTGCTGGGAAATCATCGGGGTTTTGTCGGAGGTAAGTTTTCTGGCTTAATTACATTATTTTAACATGAGATCCTTAGTTAATTCCCTGTAAATGGAAGATTAAAGGTGGGTTTGAGCTCTAGGCCTATATTGAAGAAAAACACTGATTTGAGTGGGCAAATGGAGTCCGATTTTGGTAAATTTTATATGCCTAGACTCGTATCGAGATGAGGATTCCGAATATGTGACTTTTGTAATTTTTCGACCAGCGTACCGAAAGTCGGGTTTTGGCAACTTTGCCATTTTTGGTGTAAATCGAGTTGTATTGATTGGGTGTCGTCCCATTGGCCTAATTTGTTGTATTTCTGCTGTATTTGATCAGATTTTACATGTGCGGAGCTTGATTCTCGTGGCAAGGGCATTGCGGAGTAGTCGTCGTGCTCGTATTGAGGTGAGTAATAGATGTGGGTGATGACCAGCGGGTTCGAAACCCCGGTATACCACTTTGTGACGCTGTATAGCGGCGAGACACGTACTCTCGTGTGAGTGCGGGGTCGATTGTGATTGGGGACTATGGCTTAGTCCGACTTGTTGGCACTGTGTTATGATATTGGCGATTCTTGAGCCGTCGAACCTCCTTCTCGGATGGTTGCATACTATATATTGTGATATTGGCCACTCTTGAGCCGAGGAACCCCCTTCTTGGGCGGTTGAGTATACTTGTGGGCCGTGAACCAGTTATTGGATCCCGCGAGGATCGTTATCATTGTCTTATGATATTGACATGTTAGTTACTACCAGTCCGTAGCTATTTCTGTTATCATGCTATTTCCAATCTCTGGAACTTGATATTACTGTTTTCCAACTGAAAAATGATAAAAGGATTTTCAAAACTACTTTTGAGGCTGCGAGGCTGTATTTGCATATTAGTTGACTGGTAGTGGATCGGGTTGCGTGCCGCAGCGGTATATATGTTGGATCAGGCTACGCGCCGTAGCGGTCATGTCATGCATTGCATTGCATTTAGCTACATCTGTTAGCTGTTATACTACTTTGCTGGTACTTATTGGTACATGTACAGTTGATATTGATTCTATGACAGGGTAATTGATTAGAGCTTTACATAGTGATTTATTGCGGATTTCTTATCTGCGCTGTCTTACCCCTGTTTATTACCACTGAGTCTGGCAGTACTCATTTTACTCCCTGCACCTTGTGTGCAGATCCAGGTACCTCTCAGCAGTGATCCAATAGCTGTGCGAGGCGACATCTGTGGGATATTCGAGGTAGTTGCAGAGTCCGCAGGACCCGATATTCCTTCTTACTATCTTTTGATTCTGTATTGATGTTTCCTTCCGTACTTGGTATTTTGCAAACCATTATACACTTATGTTCAGTAGAGGCTCATGACTCTTGACCCTTCGGTCTATGGGGGTTGGCACGTGTTGGGACTTGGTTCCCTGTTTTTAATATATCTATCACTGTTGAATTATTCTGTTATGCTTAAAATGAATAAAGTGAGCTTATGGCTCCGTGTTGTTAATTGGTCAGGCTGGCCTAGCAGTGTGCTGGGCGCCATCGCGACCGGATTTGGGGTCGTGACAAGTTGGTATCAGAGCCTAGGTTTACTAGGCCTCATGTGTCTTGAGCCGGTTGGTAGAGTCTTGTGGATCGGTACGGGGGCGCCTGTACTTATCCTCGGGAGGCTGCGAACCTTTAGGAAACACTTCACTTTTCTTGAACTTTGTCGTGCGATCTTGTTGTTCTGAGAACTGAACTTCTATATTCTATTCTCTCGCAGATAGCGAGAACGCGAGCATCGGGACGAGGTGGACGACCTCCATTGCCACCTGTTAGAGGTCGTGGGCGCGGTCGTGCTAGAGGTAGTGGTAGGACAGCTGAGGCAGTGCCAGCTGACCCGCTCGTTGTACCAGTTAGGAGCAGCCCCTAGTGGTTGATGCTCCAGCAGCCACAGTTCAGGGCCAGACTGTATCTATTGCTATTCCTGGTCTCCAGGAGACTCTTGCTTAGATATTATCGGTGTGTTCCGGTTTGGCTCAGGTAGTCTCAGCTACTGCTACTGCAGCGACGTCTCAGACAGGGGGTGGTCAGCAGACCCCTGCAGCTCGCACACCAGACCCGGTTGTTCAGGGACTTCAGACGTCAGAGGCGGTCCCCGCTCAGGTGGTTGCACCGGTTATTCCTCCAGCTGCACCAGCTCCAGCTCCAGAGCATATGGTTCAGGCTATGCCCGACGACGAGCAGCATCGTCTTGAGAGGTTTGGTAGACTTCGACCACCCCATTTCAGTGGCGTTGAGGGAGAGGATGCCCAGGGTTTCTTGGACAAGTGTCAGAGGATGTTGTGGACGGCTGGTATTCTTGAGTCCAGCGGAGTTTCATTTACTACCTTTCAGTTCACTGGTCCCGCATTTGATTGGTGGGAAGAGTTTGAGAGGCGTAGGCTTGCAGGAGCAGCACCTCTCACATGGCAGCAGTTCTCTACTCTATTTCTAGAGAAGTATGTACCTCAGTCTCGTCGCGAGGAGCTACGTCGCCAGTTCGAGTGGTTAGTTCAGGGCGACATGTCTGTGACTCAGTATGAGCTTAGATTCACACAGTTGGCTAGGCATGCCACATGGATGATCCCTACTGATAGGGAGAGGATCAGGAGGTTCATTGATGGCCTCAACTACTCTATCCGCATTCTTATGACTAGAGAGAGAGTTTTGTCATCATCATTTGAGTAGGTTGTTGATATGGCACGCTCCATTGAGGCGGATCGTCGTCGAGAGAGAGAGGAGCGGGAGGCCAAGAGGCCTCGTGGTTCTGGCAGTTTTAGTGGTACTCTATCTAGAGGGCATTCCCAGCACAGCAGAGGTCGCTCATCTAGACCTTCTCATTCAGGCCACCTAGAGCAGAGCGGAGGTTCTTATGGCCGTGGTCGACAGGGGTTTCAGCAGGGTCAGTCATCACTTAGTGCCCTTCCAGCCCAGAGTGCAGCACCTACTTCTTCAGCCCAAGGTTCTTCTGCGGCGAGGGGTTCCCTTCAGTCCCCTTCTCCAGCACCAGGTGCATGTTATGAGTATGGCGAGTTTGGCCATATGAGGAGACAGTGCCCTCGACTCCGTAGGGACAGGACTCAGCAGAGGGACCAGCCCTCCTCGCCCTCGACTCCGTAGGGACAGGACTCAGCAGAGGGACCAGCCCTCCTCTTCAGCACCATCTCAGTCTAGTAGAGGTGGAGGTCAGTCTTTTCGTGGTCGCCCCAGGGGCGAAGAGAGATCTGGTGGAGGCTAGGCACGGTTCTATGCACTTCCTGACAGGCGTGATGCAGTTGCCTCCGATGCAGTGATTACAGGTATCATTTGTGTCTGTCACAGAGATGCCTCTGTTCTATTTGACCCAGGGTCCACATATTCTTACGTGTCCTTTTATTTTGCACATCATTTGGGTGCGACTCGTGGTAGTCTTTAGTTACATGTTCATGTATCCACCCCCGTGGGTGATATGATTATTGTGGATCACGTCTATAGATCCTGTGTTATATCTATTGGGGGTCTGGAGACCCATGCGGATTTGTTATTGTTGGGGATGGTGGACTTTGATATTATATTGGGTATGGACTGGTTGTCTCCGTACCATGCTATATTGGACTGTCATGCTAAGACAGTTACGTTGGCCATTCCTGGTATTTCTCAAATTGAGTGGCGGGGTTCGACCGATTTCGTCCCTAGCCGTGTCATTTCGTTCTTAAAAGCTCGGAAGATGGTCGAAAAAGGGTGTTTATCATACTTGGCTTTTGTGAGAGATGTGGGAGCTGAGTCTCCTAGCATTGATTCTGTACCTGTTGTGAGGGACTTTCCAGATGTATTTCCCTCGGACCTGCCGGGCATGCCGCCGGACAGGGATATTGATTTTGGCATTGACTTGGTGCCGGGCACTCAGCCCATATCCATTCCTCCTTATCGGATCGCACCAGCCGAGTTGAAAGAATTGAAAGAGCGGCTTCAAGAGCTTCTGGATAAGGGTTTCATCCGTCCTAGTGTGTCCCCGTGGGGTGCGCCGGTGTTATTTGTTAAAAAGAAAGATGGTTCCATGCGAATGTGTATTGATTATAGGCAATTGAACAAAGTGACAATGAAGAACAAGTACCCTCTACCGCGCATAGATGATTTGTTTGATCAGTTACAGGGTGCGAGGGTGTTTTCTAAGATTGATCTTCGTTCAGGCTATCATCAGCTGAAGATCAGGGACTCGGATATTATGAAGACTATGGTCAGGCGCCGGTCATGTTCCTCGATTTGGGGCGTGACACCAACGCCCCAGCAGCATTCATGCATTTGATGAACAGTGTGTTCAAGCCCTATTTGGATTTATTTGTGATTGTGTTCATTGATGACATTCTAGTCTACTCCCGTAGTCAGGAAGAGCATGCTCATCATTTTAGTATTGTGTTGCAGAGATTGAAGGAGGAGAAGCTATATGCTAAATTCTCCAAGTGCGAGTTTTGGCTCGAGTCCGTAGCATTTCGGGGACATGTGGTGTCTCGTGATGGTATTCAGGTTGATCAGAAAAAGATAGAGGCGGTGCAGAGTTGGCCTAGACCGTCCTCAGCTACAGAGATCAGGAGTTTTCTTGGTTTGGCGGGATATTATCGCCGGTTCGTTCAAGGATTTTCATCCATTGCTTCTTCATTGAATAAATTGACCCAGAAGGGTGCACCATTCGTGTGGTCGGATGAGTGCGAGGAGAGCTTTCAGAAGCTCAAGACAGCTTTGACCACAGCTCCAGTGTTAGTATTGCCATCAGCTTCAGGTTCATATATCGTTTATTGTGATGCCTCGAGAGTGGGGATAGGTTGTGTGTTGATGCAGGAAGGTAAGGTAATTGCTTATGCTTCTCGGCAGTTGAAGCCACATGAGAAGAACTATCACGTTCATGATTTGGAGCTAGCCGCCATTGTTCATGCCTTGAAAATTTGGAGGCACTATTTGTACGGCGTGTCTTGTGAGGTGTATACCGACCATCGTAGTCTCCAGCACTTGTTCAAACAGAAAGACCTTAATTTGAGACAGCGGAGATGGCTTGAGTTGCTTAAGGATTATGACATCACTATATTATATCATCCGGGAAAGGCCAATGTGGTGGCCGATGCTTTGAGCCGGAAGGCGGTCAGTATGGGGAGCTTGGCATATATTCCAGCTGAGGAGAGGCCATTTGCTTATGATGTTCAGGTGCTAGCCAATCGGCTAGTGAGGTTAGATATTTCGGAGCCCGGCCGGGTATTGGCTTGTGTTGTATCTCGGTCATCTCTATATGATCGTATTCGTGAGCGCCAGTATGATGATCCACATTTGGCTGTCCTGAGGGACAGAGTTCAGCATGATGATGCTAGAGATGTCACCATTGATAGTGACGGCGTATTGAGGATGCAGGGCCGGATATGTGTGCCCAATGTTGATGGCCTTCGTGAGTTGATTCTGGAGGAGGCCCATAGCTCGCGGTATTCTATCCACCCAGGAGCCGCGAAGATGTATCAAGACTTGAAACAACACTATTGGTGGAGAAAGATAAAGATGGACATTGTCAAACATGTAGCACGGTGCCTCAACTGTTAGCAGGTTAAGTACGAGCATCAAAGGCCCGGTGGCGTATTTCAGCGCATTGATATTCCTGAGTGGAAATGGGAGAGGATCACTATGGACTTTGTTACTGGACTCCCTCGGACAGCGAGGAAGTTTGATTCTATATGGTTGATTGTGGATAGGCTGACCAAGTCAGCTCACTTCATTCCAGTTAGTACTACCTACTCGTCGGAGCGGTTGGCAGCGATCTTTATTCGAGAGATTGTCCGGTTGCATGGGGTACCAGTGTCTATCATATCCGACAGGGGTACCCAGTTCACATCTCAGTTTTGGAGAGCATTTCAGCGAGAGATGGGTACGCGGGTTGAGTTGAGCACCGCATTTCACCCCCAGACAGACGGGCAGTCTGAGCACACTATCCAGATCCTGGAGGATATGTTGCGAGCATGTGTGATTGACTTTGGTGGTTCGTGGGATGAGTTCTTACCACTTGATGAGTTTGCTTACAATAACAGTTATCAGTCGAGTATTCAGATGGCCCCGTATGAGGCATTGTATGGCAGACGGTGTAGATCCCCCGTGGGATGGTTTGAGCCTGGTGAGGATAGATTGATAGGGACTGAGTTAGTTCAGGATGCTCTGGATAGAGCAAAGTTGATCCAGGAGAGGCTTCGTATAGCACAGTCTCGCCAGAAGAGTTATGCGGACCGTAGAGTTCGAGAGTTGTCTTTCATGGTTGGTGACAGAGTATTGTTGAAGGTTTCACCCATGAAGGGTGTCATGAGGTTCGGGAAGAAAGGGAAGTTGAGTCCCGTGTACATTGGTCCTTTTGAGATACTCAGGAGAGTTGGGGAGGTGGCATATGAGTTAGCCTTGCCACCCAGCTTATCCAGCGTTCATCCAGTATTCCATGTGTCTATGCTCCGAAAGTACATCGGGGATTCGTCTCATGTATTAGACTTCAGTACCATTCAGCTTGATGATGATCTATCCTATGATGTGGAGCCTATTGCTATTTTGGGTCGTCGGGTGAGAAAATTGAGGTCTAAGGAGATTGCATCAGTTAAGGTTCAGTGGAGAGGTCGACCCGTGGAGGAGGCCACTTGGGAGGTCGAGCGGGAGATGCGGAGCAGATATCCTCACTTGTTTGAGACTTCAGGTATGTTTCTTGACCCGCTCGAGGACGAGCGTTTGCTTAAGAGGGGAGAATGTGACGACCCGGCCCGTCGTCATGGGAATTACCACCCCGTTATGTTGAAATTGTATGTTTTATGCTTTTATATCAGTGTTAGAGTCTATCGGGTGAGTTAGGAGTGATTTGGATTGAAAATGAGGCATATAGCCTTTTTGAAGGAAGCTTGAATATGGAAAGTCAACCTGAAGTTGACTATTTAGTTAGAGGGCCCGGAATCGGATTCTGATGATTCGGTTAGTTCCGGGAGGTGATTTGTGACTTAAGGGAGCGATCGGAATTGAATTTGGAGGCCCGGTGTAGAAATAGACTTGAATTGGCTAAGGTTGAATTTTGGCGAAATCCGAACGGTAAGTGAGATTTTGATCCGGGGGTCGGAATGGAATTCCGACAGTTGCAGTAGCTCCGTTAGGTGATTTTGGATGTGCCTGCAAAATTTCAGGTCATTCGGACGTCGTTTGGTCGGGTTTTTTATTGGATGTTAGTTTCGGAAATTTTGAATAAACTTAGGCTTGAATTCGTGTGTAATTGGTGATTTTGATATTTAGGATGGTGTTTTTATGCTTGGAATAAGTTCGTTCGTGTTTTGGAGTATGTTGGTGGTTTTCGTTGGGGTCCCGGGGGCCTCGGGGTGAATCCGGACCATCATCCGACATTATTGGAACTTGGAATTCTGCTGTAAAATTGCAGATCACTGGGCATAAACTAAGCCTTCGCGTTCGCGAAGGCCAGTTCCGCGTTCGCGTAGGCCGGGGTCAGTGGTCATCGCGTTCGCGAGGGGTGGTGACACGTTCGCATAAGAGGAAGCTGGGAAGCATCGCGTTCGTGATGGTTTGGGTCGCGTTCGCGTATAAGGAATTCATAAGGCATCGCGAACGCGTGAGGTATGTCGCCTTCGCGCAGAGGAAAAAAGTCCGGGCTGGGGAGAATGGTCTTCGCAGACGCGTGACTATGTGTCGCATTCGCGATGAAGGACTGGAATAAGGCATCGCGTTCGCGTGAGAGGCATCGCGAACGCGATGAAGAAATTAGACTGGCAGTGAAGTTAAAACCAGAACATAACCAGTCGCGGGTTTCATACACCAAACCTCCATTTTTGAGTTCCAAGAGAAGGTATTGACGGGAGATTGCTGGGAAATCATCGGGGTTTCGTCGGAGGTAAGTTTTGTGTCTTAATTACATCATTTTAACATGAAATCCTTGGTTAATTCCCTGTAAATGGAAGATTAAAGGTGGGTTTGAGCCCTAAGCCTAAATTGAAGAAAAACAGTGATTTGAGTGGGCAAATGGAGTCCGATTTTGGTAAATTTTATATGCCTAGACTCGTATCGAGATGAGGATTCCGAATATGTGACTTTTGTAATTTTTCTACAAGCGTACCGAAAGTCGGGTTTTGGCAACTTTGCCATTTTTGGTGTAAATCGAGTTGTATTGATTGGGTGTCGTCCCATTGGCCTAATTTGTTGTATTTCTGTTGTATTTGATCAGATTCTACGCGTGCTGAGCTTGATTCTCATGGAAAGGGCATTGCGGAGTAGTCATCGCGCTGTATTGAGGTGAGTAATAGATGTGGGTGATGACCAGCGGGTTCGAAACCCCGGTATACCACTTTGTGACACTGTATAGCGTCGAGACACGTACTCTCATGTGAGTGCGGGGTCGATTGTGATTGGGGACTATGGCTTAGTCCGACTTGTTGGCACCGTGTTATGATATTGGCTATTCTTGAGCCGTCGAACCTCCTTCTCGGATGGTTGCATACTATATTGTGATATTGGCTACTCTTGAGCCGTTGAACCTCCTTCTTGGACGGTTGAGTATACTTGTGGGCTGTGAGCCAGTTATTGGATCCCGCGAGGATCGTTATCATTGTCTTATGATATTGACATGTTAGTTACTACCAGTCCGTAGCTATTTCTGTTATCATGCTATTTCCAATCTCTGGAACTTGATATTACTGTTTTCCAACTGAAAAATGATAAAAGGGTTTTCAAAACTACTTTTGAGCCTGCGAGGCTGTATTTGCATATTAGCTGACTGGTTGTGGATCGGGCTGCACGCGCAGCGGTATATATGTTGGATCGGACTGCACGCCGCAGTAATATTGTGCTTGGGCTGTAGGAGCCCCTCCGGAGTCTGAACACCCACAGTGAGCACGGTTACCCAAATTGGATCGGGCTACGCGTCGTAGCGGTCATGTCATGCATTGCATTGCATTTAGCTACATCTGTTAGCTGTTATACTAGTTTGCTGGTACTTGTTGGTACAGGTACAGTTGATATTGATTCTGTGACAGGGTATTTGATTACAGCTTTACATAGTGCTTTATTGCGGATTTCTTATCTGCGCTGTCTTACCCTTGTTTATTACCACTGAGTCTGGTAGTACTCATTTTACTCCCTGCACCTTGTGTGCAGATCCAGGTACCTCTCAGCAGTGATCCGGTAGCTGTGCGAGGCGACATCTGTAGGATATTCGAGGTAGCTGCAGAGTCCGCAGGACCCGATATTCCTGCTTACTGTCTTTTGATTCTGTATTGATGTTTCCTTCCGTACTTGGTATTTGGTAAACCATTATACACTTATGTTCAGTAGAGGCTCATGACTCTTGACCCTTCGGTCTATGGGGGTTGGCACGTGTTGGGACTTGGTTCCCTGTTTTTAATATATCTATCACTGTTGAATTATTCTGTTATGCTTAAAATGGATAAAGTGAGCTTATGGCTCCGTGATTGTTGTTAATTGGTCAGGCTGACCTAGCAGTGTGCTGGGCGCCATCGCGACCGGATTTGGGGTCGTGACACTAATTTCCAAAAATTAAGAATTTTTTTCTCAAATAACTGCGCTACTGAAGCAAAAAAATAATATATCTTGCTTTAGTATGAATGAAGGAAAACAATTTGGAAAATATTTACGTTTTTCAATGTTCCAAAAGAGACATAATAAGTCGGATTTTTAATTTTTATTAGATAACTTTAAGACTAGACTTTGCAGGCTGGAAAGCTAACTTTCTATCACTACCATGTAGAATTACTCTCGTTAAATCAACACTTTCTAGCTTAGCAAACCACCTATGCAATACATTGCAATTCCTAAAAATATTATCGACAAAATGGAGCAATACATATGCAATTTCCTATAGGGAACTACTCAACAACAAAAAAAAGGATTCACCTAGTAAATTGAAAAATAGTACCATGCCCAAAAATTAGAAGGCCTAGCTATGCAGAGGTTTGAATTAAAAAATAAGGCATTACTGGCGGGATTAGCATGGCACCTATTTCATTCACCTAATCAACTATGGGCACACACTCTTATTCATAGATAAAAAAACAAAAGTATAATACAAAATTTCTCTCATATCTGGAAAAATATTCTATTAGGTTGGGAAAAATGCCAAAATGGCATTCAATGAAAAGTAGGTACAAATTCAAAAATAAATTTCTGGACGGAGGCATGGATTGCTCCGAACACCACAGTTAGATCCTTATTACATGGTCTTATACCTTTAGAACATACTACGAGGACTATTAACACTTACAGAGATCAAAACAATTGGAGATGGGCAGAAGTACCTTTTCATATTACAAACTCTTTTAAAAATAAATTCAATAGAATCTATGTACCTATCTACACAAACAAAGTGGACACTATCTATCGGGGACTATCCAAAAATGGTAAATTTAATGTCCAATCAATGTATTCAGAATTACTACAACAAGATTTAAAATTATAAGAACACACATTCCTTTACAAAAGATTCAAATACCACTAAAAATAAAAATATTCCTTTTGGCTTATAATGCATAACAGGTTACCCACAAAAAAATATGTACACATATAAGAATCAGATTAGACGACCAATGTCAAATATGTCGTACAGATCCGAAAATTATTAATCATATCTTTTTACAATGTTCTAACATAAAACATATATGGAATGACTTAGGTATAGAAAACTTTATCAACAATATAACTACAGACTCTAATCCATCAGATTGGTTAATGAAAATTATTAATACAAAGTACAAGAACATGCCTTACCGTATAAATAGCAAAACTTTTATTTCGTATACATTATGGCGCATTTGGATTGATCTTAAGAATCACAATTTTAATAATACACAACAACGTCTATCTAGTGGCGGAGCATGGAATTATACAAAGGGGTATCAAAATATATAAAAAATTGCTGCTATCAAGAATGGAACTTGAACCTTACGTAAATATTGACACCCCTTAACCATTGCACTAAGAGTTTGTCTTGTGTCAAAGGATGTCAATCCCTTGTATATATTTAATTTTTTTTTTAAAATACATATTTACGCAGTGTTATTTTCCGGCGGTGGCTCTGCCATTGCGCCTATCACTTCAAAAAATCACTAATAATTCATTGGAATTTACCTATTTAGCTGCAAACGTAAAAAGAACCAAAATTCATATAATGCAGCCTATCAAATGGATACCCCCTACAAATGGATACCCCCTAAACCAAACTACTACAAATTAAATACGAATGGAGCTGCATCAACGTTACCTCATAAAGCAGGTATAGGGAGAACCATACGCGACTCAAATGGAAATTGAATTATAGATTTTGCAGGCAATTTGGACAATGCCACCACCGTCCGGGCAGAATTAAAGGCCCTATTCCGTAGACTGGAATTGGCAAATACATACAATTTGGTTCTGCTGGAAATAAACATCGATGCATCGATCAGAGGTATTTACAATGTTAAAAAATGACAACATCGTTTATACTAATATAATAGCTGACTATAGGTACCTCCTGAACCAACTGCATAGTGCTACCATTTCATACACCTACATAAATGGGAATGAGGTGGCTGATGGTTTAGTCAAGGCGGGATGCAACATTGCCTCTACTAAAAACCCATCTATTTTTGAAGAACCGCCGAATTATGTCAGCACCTTTTTGCGAAGAACTAGGCAGGAGCAATTCGTTATAGGAAGACAACATGCACAATGCAGGAACAAGAGGAGGACATGGATCATAAAACTTTTACAATCTACGGCACTGCTCAACAAATGGTTGTTTCTAATGGAGACAATGTGGTGGATAACAACGTTAGAATAGATAGTATTAATATTTGTAATAGATAACTATCAACCAACTATACTATAGATGCACAAGCATCACCCTCTCTGTAATAATGTTTAATGCAATATTATCTTTCTAAAAAGAATAGTAGGTAAAAGTCTAATACATCGAATTAAGCCCCGGACTATGGGAATTAGAAGGAGTATTGTGATAATAGGTGAATTTTACTATATTTATACCCAAAATAATCACACTTTAATGTTGTTTTGATAATATATATGATGACAAAATACTCTTATTAGTGTTTTTCGTGTGTTATAGGTACACAATAGTTGAGGAAGGCTAAAAGAGCAATTTTGGAGTCAAAAGAAGGTGAAAAAGGCCATTTGTGCAAAAATCATGGAAATTACGCTTGAACAGCCCTGAAGAATCTGAGTTACAACTTGACCGCGATTCCACCACGATCGCGGTAGAACCGCGGTAGATCAAGTCTGCTGAAGTTTTCGAGATTCAGAAGGGGGTGTTAGCCGCGGTTCCACCGCGACCGCGGTGAAACCGCGGCGGAAGGCGTAAAACTTAGGGAACAAAGTGTAAAAACGGGATTTTTAATACCTAAACCCTATATATATATCATTAGGATTCGTCCAAAAGGAGGCAAGTTTTGTATTATTGACTACTTTTGCAAGGAAACTAGTGTGAGAGAATTCTCTTAACATCTCTCTTTCTTTTATTTTGAATTCTTGATTATGAAATCTATTTTATCTTTTGCTTTCATAGTTATGAGTAGCTAATTTCGTATCTAAGGTTGTGATGGAATCTATTGGTTGATGAACTTATGGTTTATGTGAATACAAATTGTTAGTTAAATTTCTATTTGTTCAACTTCATTCTTGTTGTAGTTAATTGATTGGATCCTCAATTAGTTGTGCCTATTTAGTGTGCATAACTTGGAAAAGAATACATATTTAGGTTATTGTTGAATAACACCATACCTAGAGTATTAGAGGAATCTATAATTGCTGGTTTAAAGGTGGGATTAGGAATAACGAAACCTTGGGTGCAATCTAAAGTGAACTGTGATAATTAAAGCAAGTTAGGGCAGCTCGGAAGAGTGCAATAGTAAATTATTGTAATTGCTCGGGACAGAATTACGGTAGAATTATTGTTCATGATTGATAGAGAGGCATTGACAAATTCGTATGAGCATAAACAGAAGGGATTTCATCAATAGGGGAAATCATCACCTTAGTCTTTCTTATTATTGTTTACAATACATTCAGTCATTACTTCAGTTAATGTTCTTTGTAAAAGTAGTTATTAGAAACCACTCAAAGAGATATTTGAATATTTGGGAAGCTATTCGGAAGTTTGTTGGGTTTTGAAGATTATAGTTGGTAGGTTAACTCTCTGAGGATTCGACCCCGTGTGTAATACTTGGGTACATTTGCTGCGACTGCATTGTCTTTTTTATAAGGCATAGTTGGGCGTGATCAAATTTTAGCGTCGTTGCCGGGGAGTTAATGGAATTATCAATTGCCATTGACAGAACTGCAAGATTCTTGTGTAGTCAGATTTCTCTCTACACACTTTAGATTGAAAATTTTGACGATTGTTGAATTGGTTGCTCAGGTGCATGCCTAGAAAATCTACAAGGACTGGAGAACTACTTGAAGGACTCTCAGACCCAGAGCAAACATTCCGGGCACTAAACAGGGCAAACAAACAACTTCAACAATCTCAACAGACACTGAAACTAGACATTAACATGGGAGACGTAAATGATCCTAACCAGCAAGCTGGGTTGAATGTACGGGAAGAGGCGCAAGAGGCGTTTAAGGGTGAACTATTTGACTGGACACAACCAACTGCTGATAACTTGGCAAGTGCCATTATTGTGCCAGCCATTCAAGATGAATCATTCCAGTTCACTAACAATATGCTACACCTGTTGCAAAACAAGGGACTATTTTCTGCGACGCCAGTTGAAGATCCACAGCAGCATCTAAAGAATTTCCTCTCTATATGAAAGACGTAAAGACAACCCAATGTGACACCGGAAGCAATCAGACTATTGTTGTTTCCATTCTCAGTTACAGGAGCTGCACAGGTATGGCTCAACTCACTTCCCATCAACTCTATAGCAACATGGGATGAGTTAGTCAAATAATTCCACAACAAGTTCCATCCACCTAACAAAACAACTCAACAAATTGATGAGATTGTAAGCTTCAAGCAAAAACCGATGGAGACATTGCATGAGACTTGGGGCAGATTTAAGGGTATGCTAGTCATGTGTCCTCACCATGGGGTTCCAGAACAGATGTTGGGTCAAAGGTTTTAAATGGGGCTCTCGGATAGCATGAAGAATATAGTTGATGCCTCAGCAGGTGGGGCTTTTCTGAGCAAGACCTGGAGAGAAGGCCAGAATTTGCTAGACAAGATGGCTCAAAACTCAGGGTGGACAACCAGGAATGCTCCTATCACTCCAGTGGTACACTCTGTACCTCTGGACCCTTCCAACACTATAGCGGAAAACATGGCTACTCTTTTGACACACATGAGCATCCTGACAAAAAGGGTGGAAGAATCTGGGGTTAAGCAACAGGTACATATCGTAGATACCACCAATGGGGGTTTATGCACATCTTGCATTAGCCAACCCATAGGTAATCCATGGGTTGCAGACCAGGAACATCATCATCAGCATGAAGACATAAATTATATAGCAAATTATGGAGGGCAGCGACAGGGAAACCAGAATTGGGGTCAGCAGGCTCCACAACAGTACAGACCCCCTCAGCCACAATACAATGCAGGAGGTATGAGGCTACCCAACAATATGGCTTCATATCCTAGACCTCAGGCTTTCAACAATCAGCAGCATGGGTATCATCCACCTCCACTACAACATGGGGGTAGACATGAAGATGGGTTCGCAAGGCTAGAAGCTATGATGCAGCAGGTTATTGGGTCCAGGAGAGAACTAGAGGCAACTTGTAAGCTGAGGCACTCATTCCAGTACCCATTAAACAGGATGAGTCCACAGGGTTGACATAAGTTACAGTCCATCCAGCAACTGAAAATATTAATGTGCAGCTGGAAACTGAGAAAGCAGCTGAACCGGTAGAACAGCCGGTTGTGGAACAGGTAGTACAGAAGGAAAAATCCCAAGTGATTGGGAAGAAGAGGCCTCCATCCCCATTCCCTCAAAGGTTGTCCAAGCACCAAAAGGAGGAGCAATATAAGAAGTTCTTTGAAATGCTCAAGCAAATCCAGGTAAACATCCCCTTAATTGAAGTTTTGAAAGAGATGCCTAGGTATGCTAAAATGATGAAAGACTTGATGTCGCGGAAATTTGATTTTCAAGACTTGTCCACAATTACTCTTACTCATACATGTAGTGCAGTGGTATCCAGACCCATAGCTGAGAAGTTATCTGACCCAGGTAGCTTCTCTATTCCGTGCACTATAGGAAACTTTGCCTTTACTAAGGCATTGTATGATTTGGGGGCTAGTATAAATCTTATGCCCATGGTGATATATAAGAGGCTGGGAATTGGGAGATCCAGGCCTACTTCAATGTTACTATAGCTTGCTGACAGGACAGTAAAACGTCCTTTCGGGATATTAGATGATGTGCTTATTCAGGTGGGAAAGTTTTTGTTTCCTGTCGACTTTGTGATTCTAGACTGCAAGGTGGAAGAGGAGATTCCTATAATTTTAGGAAGACCATTCCTAGCCACAGGGAGAGCCTTGATCGATTGTGAGACTAGGGAACTCAAGATGAGACTAAACGATGAAGAGATCATATTCAATGTACAGAAATCTATGAGGCGCCCTAGTGAGTTCGCAAATTGCTCTCTTATCGATGCAGTAAATGTGATAGTGGAGACAGACGATGTAGCTTTGACAGCTGAAGATCCACTATAGGCATGCCTAATGAATTTAGATGAGGTAAATGGTGAAAGTCTGGCGGAGTGGGCGTTACCACTAGAAGGTAAGGGGTTTTGGGATAGAAATTTGGAGTTTGAACCTCTACACTTAGAAAATAGAGAGACCCCACCAGCAAAACCATCCATTGAAGAACCACCCAATCTGGAACTCAAGCCATTACCAGCTCATCTCAGGTATGAATATTTGGGCCCTAACTCCGTTTTACCTGTTATTATCTCATCTGGTTTGCTAGATGTGCAGACTCAATAGCTTATACAGGTACTCAAGGAATGCAAAACTGCCATTGGTTGGACCATGGCAAACATAAAAGGGATTAGCCCCGCCTACTGCATGCATAAGATTCTCCTGGAAGAGGGACACAAACCTTCCAGGGAACACCAGAGAAGGCTGAACCCGAATATGAAGGAAGTGGTGAATAAGGAAGTGATAAAGTGGCTAGACACAGGAATTATTTTCCCGATCTCTGATAGTAGCTGGGTTAGCCCAGTTCAATGTGTAATAAAGAAGGGTGGCATGACGGTTGTGCAGAATGAAAACAATGAGTTAATTTTAACAAGAACTGTCACCGACTGGAGGATCTACATGGACTATCGAAAACTGAATCTAGCCACCCGAAAGGACCACTTCCCACTTCCCTTCATTGACCAGATGCTCGACAGGTTGGCAGGGAGGTCACATTTTTTCTTTTTGGATGGGTACTCAGGGTACAATCAGATCTCTATTGCCCCTGAGGATAGAGAAAAGACCTCCTTCACAAGCCCATATGGCATTTTTGCCTTTAGGAAGATGCTAATCGGCCTTTGCAATGCACCTGCCACATTCCAAAGGTGCATGATGGCCATATTTACTGATATGGTGGAAGATATTATGGAGGTGTTCATGGATGATTTCTCAGTGGTAGGGAATTCATTCGATGAATGCCTTGTCAATCTGACACGAGTGCTGAAATGGTGCATTGAGACTAACTTGTTGCTAAATTGGGAAATGTGCCATTTCATGGTACAAGAAGGAATAGTCTTGGGGCACCGGGTTTATAGCAAGGGAATTGAGGTGGATCGAGCCAAAGTTGACGTCATTGCAAAGTTGCCTCCACCAACGTCTGTCAAATCCATTAGAAGCTTTCTTGGACATGCCGGTTTTTACCGGAGGTTCATTAAAGACTTCTCCAAAATTGCCAATCCCCTCTGTAAGTTACTGGAAAAAGATCACCCTTTTGTATTTTCCGATGATTGCACGACTGCATTTGAGGAACTAAAAAAGAGGCTGGTCACAGCACCAATCATTATTGCCCCCAACAAGGAGCAACCATTCGAGCTCATGTGCGATGCAAGTGACTATGTAGTGGGGGTAGTGCTGGGCCAGTGGAAGGACAAGCTGATGCATCCAATCTACTATGCTAGTAGAACACTAAGTGGAGCCCATCTAAATTACACTGTGACGGGGAAGGAGATGATGGCGGTAATGTTTGCGTTTGACAAGTTCAGGTCCTATCTCATAGGATCCAAGGTAATTGTATACACTGACCATGCAGCACTGAGATATTTAATTGAAAAGAAGGACTCTAAGTCGCGCCTAATTCGTTGGGTGCTGCTTCTGCAAGAGTTCAATCTTGAAATTCGTGATCGCAAGGGCACTGAAAATCAAGTCGCTCATCACGACATGAAGGAGCTGAAACTATTAAAGAAAGCGAAGAATTTCTGGAAACCTTTGCAGACGAGCAGCTGCTCGCTACCACTCTTTTTGAAGTGCCATGGTATGCAAACTATGCAAACTACCTGGCAATGGTATTATTCCTCATGACCTATCATCGGTCCAGAGGAAAAAATTCTTTCGTGAAAGCCAATTGTACTACTGGGATGAGCCTTACTTGTTTAGAATTTGCCTTGATAACATGATCCGGAGATGCGTCCCCG
Organism: Nicotiana noctiflora; assembly: GCA_032618575.1. NCBI lineage: Eukaryota > Viridiplantae > Streptophyta > Magnoliopsida > Solanales > Solanaceae > Nicotiana > Nicotiana noctiflora. The sequence goes on along the minus strand of JASVEL010005968.1, from coordinate 16,737 downwards.
AGATCGAACAATATTCTGTCTTGCAGGCTTGTCATGCTTCGGCATATGGTGGCCATTTTGGAGGAGTTCGAACAGTAGCTAAGGTACTTGAGGCTGGATTCTTCTGGCCAATGGTATTTAAAGATGCACACTTGTGGGTGAAAGGGTGTAATAAATATCAACACACCGGGAATATCTCTCGGCGTCGCGAGATGCCTATGAACCCAATCCAAGAGGTGGAAGTATTTGACGTCTGGGGATAGATTTCATGGGTCCCTTCGTCAGCTCCTATGGCAATAAGTATATTCTTGTTGCTGTAGACTATGTGTCCAAATGGATGGAAGCTATAACATTACCCACTAATAATGCCAAGGTGGTGGTGATATTTCTCAAGAAAAACATTTTCACTCGCTTTGGGACATCGAGGGCAATTATAAGCGACGGGGGCACTCACTTCTGTAATCGGGCATTTAAAAAATTGTTGGCAAAATACTATGTGAGGCACAAGGTGGCTACTCCATATCAACCGCTGACCAGTGGGCAAGTTGAGGTATCCAACAGGGAAATAAAAAGTGTACTAACAAAAATAGTGAACGCCACAAGGACCAACTGTCACACCTCATTTTTTCACACATGTGCCGCTGTTTACCACTAAACCCCGATATAATAACAATCAGGGAAGGAGTTTTTCCACTTAAAGGGCAGTCGGAACGGAATCAATTTATTTAATTTTTCAGAGTCGCCACTTGGGAAAATAATGGTGTCCCAAGTCACCGGTTTTAATCCCGAACCAAGGAAATTTATGTCTCTGTAATACAGTCTGTGAAACTAGAAATCCGAATAAGGAATTCTGTTAACCCGTGAGAAAGTGTTAGGCACTCCCGGATTCCGTGGTTTTAGCACGGTCGCTCAACTACCATATTTTTGTTTTTATCTGATTTCTTTATATATTTTAATTATGTGATTTTAATATTCCGCTTTTCAATTTTCAATGAATTGCGACGTCACGAAAACACATTTCGAGTCACACCGCAACTAGTACGCCTGTGACTTTAATGCGTTTCAGTTTCGCCGAGATTAAGATTTGGGTCACATAAATGTGCACCCGTATTTAGGAAAGTAATTTTATTAAAGTCGTGCCTAAAGAGTCTATCGTGTTGTTATCTTTGGGAAAGACCGTGAGATTTGTTAAACGGTCCTTCCAAATCTAAAATTTTCATAACAATTTATTTGAGGGCCCCGCAATTGTGTATTTTTGTTTGGCGAGGCTCGTCTCATTATTTTATTTAAGGCCAATCCTAGCATGACTATGATTTTTCTACTTAATTGGTCTCTAATAATAAACAAAGGTCCTAATTTATTATTATTAAGAAATGCCATAGCCTATCAATTTAAACATTAACGGGCCAAGTGCCATTTTAACCTTAGGTCCAAGGAACTCAATTTATAAACTTGTCTTGGATTAATTCTTTCAAACGATGGGCCTGAGACAGGCCCAAACAGAAAAACGCAGAGCATGCCATATTTGAGTTGAGGGATCAGATCCCTGAAACTGGGCAAGCCATACGATTGTTCACAGATTAATTCGCATGAATCAGATATAGTGAAACAGTGTACTGATTTTTGAACAAATTGAACTTATTACAAATCAAATTCTTATAAACTAACTATCGTAATTTGCAATACTAATACGAATTAGTTTTCTTAACAAAAACAGTTGAATCTCTTAGAAGCTGAATAGCTATCAAATTATTACTAAACTAACAGATTTTAACTAATATACTAAAGTGATTCTCAAATGACTATTTTTAACGTAAATTGCTGCTAGCAAGCCCAATGTTACAATACTATTTTTTCTGTTAAACCTCCTTTTTATAACTAAGCCATATTTGAAATGTTTCAAAGGAGCTAACGAGTTCAACATTGAACACACCTGAACAATTTTACTCAAATGCAACAAAACTATTTATATACTATTAATGTAACTGACTGCTAAACTGTAAATCAGTAATTAACTAGCAAAGCTAATACGGTATACTTGTCCTAACAATCTAAGTACTACTAACAATGAAGAAATAACAGTCCTTGAAATCTATTACACATAGTCTAATTATTTTATGTATAAAAAGAAACTAAGAAAAACAGAGATAATAAAACTGCAGTAGCCTAGCTTCGAAACAGCTTTTATTTTCATAAGCTTGGAGATTTACAAGATGTGTACCTAAAATTAGGGTAGATCCATTAGATCTAGCAAATACAGCAGCAATGTATGATTTAACAGGCAGTTTTTCAACAGTAAATTCACAGTAACAGCTGTTCAATGAGATCAACAGCAGCAATGAAATCAACAGCAACATTAAAATCAAGTAGTTAATCCAGGAGACAAATTCAAGAACTTCAAGTTATTTCAAAACCAGAATTCACATTCAAATTACTGGAATAACAACTTTCTACTGATTTGTGATGGATTCTCTTATTGTTTTTGGATTTTTGATATGTATTTGAAGATAAAAGAAAAGAAAATGATCTGAAAGTGTTAATTTCAGATCTGGAATTTAACAGACTGTTTTTGTAGAATTTTTCTGGGTTTTCTAAAGCTTCAAATAGTTCAAAAGTTTTTCCAGGTTTTTATCTCTCCAAGGTTCTCTCTAATTTTCAGATTCTAAAGTCTAAAAAATCCCTAAGGTTCTAAAGTCTAAAAAATCTCAATTTTCAGATTATAAAGTCTCCTTATTATGCAGAATTTATGTCTATTTATAGACCCAAATAGGAGAGAAATTCAAATTTGAATTCTTTCATCATAAACCCTCTAATTTCTAGTTTATTAGGCAGATTACAGCACTTATTCTATTAAAAGTTACACTAAAACCCACCTAGAAGGTTCTAACATATTCCAATTCATTTTAATACCTATTGTACCCCTACTTGCTTAAAAGAACTACTAATTCTACCCTTTTTATACCCAAACTGCCCTTAATCCTCTATATTTGTAACAGTTTTACCATTTCCTTTCCCAATTGCACCCCTTTTCTTTTAGTCTTATTACAATTATACCAATTTCCCTTTCCCAATCTACCCCTATTTCTTAATAGTTATTACATTTCTAAATCATGCATTTATTCTTATTTATTTAATCAATATTCAAATTTGTATTTATCAAATAGCCATAATTAAATAACTAAGTTTAATTAACCAATTAGCCCACTTAACTAATCAAAATTCAGAATTAGTTAATAACTAAAATCACATTACATCCATAACCAACCCTAGGCAGTATTACAAACATAGTCACTTTTGATCAATTATTCAATTAACAAGACTCGGGGAACAAATTGATAGATGGTTGAGTCTTATTAATCGAAATAACTAATCGCAATTGAATCTATAAAATAAGCGCCTTAGGTGGATACGAATCGTATGATTTTAACTATCGACCTACTTGAATCTAAAATTGTTTAAGGGCAAATCTTATAATCGAACTTAGCACTATTCGAACAGCTATAACCAATACTTCCTAAGTATTAATCAATATCGAATTCACTGAATTTAAACAAATTACCAAAACAATTCCAGCAATTAATCAACTTGAATTTTCAAAACAGGATCAAACAACGAGTAATTTCCCTAATCGGCAAAAATGGGTAAGTCCCAATATTGAATACTAACAAAATTTAAAACTACTAACAATATCATTTATCAAAAGTATTTAACTTTAACAAATATCTGAATCAAAAGATTAACACCAAATTAAATGATTTCAGAATCATACTAACAATTAATCAGAATCTATTAATCCTTAAAACTAAAAAAAAATATATGAATCTGTTTTTATATATCAAAAAAACAAAACATGCAAACAAACAAAGAAAAAAACAGAGAAACAGAAACTTAGCTTTTAGTTTTCCTTTCTTGTAACTTCTTCTTAAAAATCTTCTTTTTTCTCGTTCTTTCTTCTTTTCTTCTTTCTTTCTTCAATTTCTTGATCATTTTCTTGAGTCTTTCTTCATATGAATTCTTTTTCTTATCTTTAATCACTGTTGATCTTGTTTTTGCGCATTCGGGGGTTCTTTGGTGACTTCCAAGTCTTGGGGGAGAGACTAGGGTGCGATTTTGGACAGTTTTTGGGTGGTGGCGGCGCAACTAGGGTTTGATATACGGGGAGTTGTGGTGGATTTTGAAGGAGAATACTTGGAGAAATGTGATAAGGATGATGAGGGGAGTATTTTGGTGTTATTTTTGGTCGGAGAAGAAGCCGGCCGCCGCCACAAGCGGCGGAACCCTAAGCGGCGGCGAGGAAGGTTACGGTGTTGAAGAAGAAGAGGGGTGAAACGGCTAGGGTGAAATGAAGAGATGAAGGGGGTCTGTATAATTCAGGAATATTTTGTATTATATCAAAAATTATATTTAGTCATTTTCAACCGTTGGATTAAACATGAATCAAGGGCTCAGATTTTGGTGCCTCAAAACGGCGTCGTTTTGCTGTTTGCTGAGACTGGACTGGGTCTTTTTTAATTGGGTTTGGGCAGGGGCGGCTGGGGGGTTTGGGCCACTGGCTTGGGCTGGCAGCTGGGGACCGTTTGGGCTGAAGGAATTTGGGTTAATTAAACCAATGTTGGTCTCTTAATTAAGACCATTTTTTCTTTTAATTTTTTTCATTCTTTATTTTATTTAATTTCTTGTATTTTGTTTTTGTATTTTGTATTTATATTGCATTTCAATTTTCTTTTGTATTTTTTTCTGTATTTTTTCTATTTTGTAATTATTTGGAATTTATTAAAACTATTAAACTAACTACCTTTTCTTTTGACAATTTTTCAATTTAAAGCAAACAAAATGTTATTCTTTTGATTTTTCTTTAATTTGTTAAAAACGAATTAATTTCCTAAATGCATTGTTTTGTATTTTTATTTATCACACGCAAATAACACGCAAACAATTAACACAAAATTTACACAAGTTATAAAAAATATAGAAAAATTATTTATTTGAATTTTATGGGAACAACTCATATGTAGGGTAAAAATCACGTGCTCACACCGACTGGTCAAGAAAGCTCGATGATGCACTATGGGTGTATAGGACAGCTTTTAAGACACCGATCGACATGTCACCATACAAATTGGTATTTGGGAAAGCTTGTCACCTACCCGTTGAATTGGAGCATAAAGCATGGTGGGCACTTAAACAACTAAATCTCAACTGGGAAGAAGCGGGCTAAACAAGAGTCACTGAATTACATGAGTTAGAAGAGTTTCGGTATCTGACTTTTGAGAGCACGGGATTATATAAGGAGAGGATGAAGCGGTTGCATGACCAAAATATCATAGAGCGCAACTTTAAATTCGAGGACAAGGTATTACTCTACAACTCAAGATTACGATTGTTCCCGGGCAAATTGAAATAACAATGGTCTGGATCATTCCGGGTGGTTGAAGTGTTACCGTCTGGAGGCATGGAAATAGGTACTGAAGATGGATCTCGCACTTTTAGAGTCAATGGACAGCGGTTAAAATTGTACGTTGGCATGGATGAAGCCAAAGAGACGTCTGAGTTACATTTGAATGAACGTCAAAGGTTGAGCGAGCCTTAAATTGTGCTAAGTTGAGTAGTGTCGCGATGTTAAATCAGGCGCTACATGGGAGGCAACCCACGAAATTGTTGTAATTGTAAATATTATAGTTAGACTATACAAAAAAAAACAGCTGCCAGGCGAAAGAATCGGAGGAGGCCTTCTACCGTGGTTCCACCACGATCGCGGTGAAACACCGGTGAGATAGCCCCTCTGAACCTCACCCACCGCGGTTGGACTGTGATCGGGGTCAAACCGCGGTGGAATTCCCTCTCTGATACTCGTCACTCACGGTTCCACCGCGATCCCCCTCCTCCCATCTCCTATTCAAGTAAGTTTTCTCTTTTCTCTTTCTTCTCTCTTTAATTTTCTTCTAGTTTAATTAGTATAATATAGTTAATTTTTAGTTTTTGCTTAAACCCTACCTAGGCTTGGTTTAAAATATGTAATTGTGCCCTATTAGTATATCACCATTGTTTTATAGTTGATTTTTGAGATTGTTGGTACTTGAATTGGTTGGGTCTCCATTATTATATATTTGTGCATTGTTGTGGTGGTTTGGAGACATAAAATATTTTATTGTTGACTAGTATGGTTTTGGGCCATGGTTTGGCCAGTTATGTGGTATTGTATGGTGTTGTAAAATTTTAGGAGATATTATGCCTAGGTTTGGATTGGTTTGTTGTTGTAAATTTGGAGATGGTGTATAATGTGTGGGGTGGTGTTGTAATGGTAGATGAAGTAAATGTGGGGTGCATTAGGTAAGAATTGGGGAAATTGTTGAAATAAATGAGCAAATTAGGGGTCATGGTATGATGGCACTAAAGAAGTACGTTTGTAGTTAGCGGATGGTGAAGTCTGAGTAACCATTCGACGCACTAATGTAATGAACATCTTTGTTATGCTTCTTATGTGCAGGACTATGGCACCAAAGCATTCAAGGCAAGCAGCAAGCTCATCTAGGCATCCTACCTACGATGAGTCCCGCTTTGAGTTTGAAGAGGCGAAAAATGACTTTCATGCCAAGGCCACCAAGGCATGGCTGTAGGAAATTCCTATTGACAGGATGGTACTTCGGGCAGAGAAGCCCGACATGTATGAGGAGATAAAGCGTAGGAAAATGGAGTTCTAAGTCCAGGAACCTGCTCTTGTCAACAAAATGCTTGTGAGGAGTTCTATGCCAATGCAACCTACAGGATGGCTAGAGAGATCTTCGTGCAAGGTAAGCGTGTTTATGCCAAGGTACCTAGTATTAGGCAAGCCTTGAGACTGCTTGGTTATAGCAGTGACGTGGATTATTACCACGACAGGCCTGGTGTCACTTGGGACATCATGATTGAGGCCTTATGCGTAGGTGGACGTCCTTTGTGGATTAAGGGCCAAATGTTGGTTCACGGTGGTCTGTAACCGTTTCCTCCCCTCCAGCAACACTATTGATGTGAACTTTAATAGGGCAGTGTTGACTTGGTGCTTTGTCACCCAGCAAGAGTTTGATGTTGCCCGACTTATTAATGATAAAATGATGCTGAGGGGACCCCTTAAGTCCAAGGGATTCTATTTCCCTTCTTTGGTCACTACTCTTTGCCTCTCTCACCCACCCGTATTACCTACTGATGGTGAGCTACAAAAAGCTCCATTTAAAGCTTCAGGTATTCGGGTTGGTCGAGGCAACGACCCAATTGATATTGATGATGATGACGACCCAGTCCCGGTTGTCCAGTCCAAGAGGTCTACTGACTCTACAGGTCCATATAGGCAAGCTCATTCTGGAGCTGGCCTATCCCTTTCCCATTCCACCAGACCTATGCTTAGGTCTTTGGAGGAAGAAATTGTGGATCTACGCACTTTAGTGGATGGCCTGCACACTCGCATGGATGTGATGTCACAGTGACAGTCCAGGTCTGAGAGCCTCTTCATGGTGTGGTTCAGAGCATTGGGTCGAGCATGCAACATCGACCCCGCCACAGTCTCCGACTCAGATTGAGTCTCAGGGAAGTCTTCTAGCCTTTCTATGCTTTAATTTGTTTTATATGACATGAGGACATGCCATGATTTTAAGTGTGGGGTGGGAGACTTACTCTGTAGTGTATGTTGTACATTGTATACTTAGTTGTATAGTATATTAGGTGGCTTGGCCCGATGATGGACACTTGTCGTCGGGTTTCTTAAGGGTCAAAATCGGAGTAAAAAAATTCAAAAATATGAGTAGAGGACTCTTCCTGATGACAGACTATTTGGACACTACTCTTGAGAGAAGTAGTCCATGTAGGAATTTAGGTTTATTTCATTTCTTTTTCTTAGGTAGTATCACCTCCCCCTTGATTTTTCTTTTGGCCACGCTTCTTTTCAAATGGTTTTTATTGAACCGGATTAGGTAGATTTTTCTTTTTAGGATTAATGGGTAAAGGTTAATATGTAACCCCAAGTATGCACACTAGAAAAAAAATTAAAATGAACTTGAGAGTGTATTATCTATGCTTGACTGTAGATTCTATGATATGCCTTAAATTACACAGTGTAGCTTGCTTGAACATTGGTATGACTTTGTAGATGAACCTAATTCAGAATGAGTTGCATGCTAAGTGTGTGTGAGATTTTTACCTACATTATATGTTTATACATGATACCTAGAACTTGCCCTGTGTGCGTGCAAAGCGAAATAAAAGTTATTTAGTTATAGAGATGATAGAGGCATTTCTTTGTGCAACCTCATAAACAAAAAATAAACAAAAAAAAAAACTGTGAATTCACCTCTACATAATATCTTAGTTAACCCCTTTGAGCCTTAAGCCTGTTCTTTGATAACCCTATAATGTTCATGAAATATATGTCGTACATTGTTGTACTTTACCTCCTAGAAGCACTCGAATTGTAATGAGCATGCAAAAAGTAAAAGTGTGGGGTGAGAAAAAAAATTGAAAATGGGGAAATCAAGAATGAATAGTAGAATTGGTGAACTGGCAGTTATACAGTAAATGCTTATGAAAAGAAAAAAAAGATGTATATATATAAATAAGGAATCCAATTGCACCAAAAGAAAAGTGGGATTAATAGTGAATAAAAGGTGGAATAATGGTTAGGGTAAGCATAATGAAAAGCTTAACGGGAAGTTTATGTAAAAGAAGTGCTTAGGAAGGTTAGCCACTATAACCAAAAGTATCCTACCCGTCCCATAGCCTACATTACAACCCTAAAAGACCTCTTGATCTTTGACTAAATGGCTCGATTAGTTAAGTATTACACTAGGGGCAAGCTTATGGTGTGTCTGTATACATATAAATGCTCTTTGCTGAGAGTGAGTGAAATTTTTCTATATATATAAGCTCCATGTTATAAATTGCATATATGTAGGAACTTCTCTCAGTTTGTTTGTTGTGAGGGCATGTAACTCAGGAAGAAAAGGGTAAGTTTGCAAGTTTGTAATAGTAAATAGAGTAAGCAATGATGTATTTGGCATTGGAGTTTACAGTTGAGTAAGGATTGTGCATTACTTAGGTTAATCATGAATGATAGCTTGTGTGACGTATTTTGGGGAGACATTAATAATATAGGTCTAAAAGTGTGATTAAAGTTGCTCGAGGATGAGCAAAGGTTTAAGTGTGCGGTGTTGATAATCGGTGAATTTTACTATATTCATACCATAAATAATCACACTTTAATGTTGTTTTGATAATATATATGATGACAAAATGCTCTTACTAGTGTTTTTCGTGTGTTATAGGTACACAAGTTGAGGAAGGCTAAAAGAGCAATTTTGGAGTCAAAAGAAGGTGAAAAGGCTATTTGTGCAAAATCATGGAAAATACGCTTGAACAACCCTGAAGAATCCGAGGTACTGCTTGACTGTGGTTCCACCGCGATCGCGGTAGATCAAGTCTGCTGAAGTTTTCGAGATTCAGAAGGGGGTGTCGATTCCACCGCGACCGCGGTGAAACCGCGGCGGAAGGCGTAAAACTTAGGGACCAAAGTGTAAAAATGGGATTTTTAATACATAAACCCTATATATATCATTAGGATTCGCCCAAAGGAGGCAAGTTTTGTATTATTTACTACTTTTGCAAGGAAACTAGTGTGAGAGAATTCTCTTAACATCTCTCTTTCTTTTATTTTGAATTTTTGATTATGAAATCTATTCTATCTTTTGCTTTCATAGTTATGAGTAGCTAATTTCGTATCTAAGGTTGTGATGGAACTTATTGGTTGATGAACTTCTGGTTTATGTGAATACCAATTGTTAGTTAAATTTCTATTTGTTCAACTTCGTTCTTGTTGTAGTTAATTGATAGGATCCTCAATTAGTTGTGCCTATTTAGTGTGCATAACTTGGAAAGACTGAATATTTAGATTATTGTTGAACAACATCATACCTAGATTATTAGAGGAATCTATAATTGCGGGTTTAAATATGAGATTAGGAATAACGAAACATTGAGTGCAATCTAAAGTGAACTGTGATAATTAAAGCAAGCTAGGGTAGCTCGAAAGAGTGCAATAGTAAATTATTGTAATTGCTAGGGAGAGAATTACGGTAGAATTATTGTTTATGATTGATAGAGAGGTATTGACAAATTTGTATGAGCATAAACAAAAGGGATTTCATCAATAAAGGAAACCATCACCTTAGTCTTTCTCATTATTATTTACAACAAATTCAGTCATTTGCTTGAGTTAATTAGTTCTTTGCAAAAGTAGTTATTAGAAACCACTCAAAGAGATATTTGAATATTTGGGAAGCTATTCGAAAGTTTGTTGGGTTTGAAGATTGTAGTTGGTAGGTTAACTTTCTGAGGATTCGACCCCGTATATAATACTTGAATATATTTGCTGCGACCACATTATCCTTTTTATAAGGCATAGTTGGGCGTGATCATATTGCCTTTTTTTTTTCTTTTTCTTTTTTCCAATAACTAGAAAGAAAACCCACTCATCCGTTTGTAGTTTCTTCAAACAAATGGTATGTTAAAAATATTGGTATCTGAATCTGGATATACTAAGTTATTTTCATTTTATATTTCCACCAAACTCATTTTGTTGGTTTTCCGTCTTTGGTGAAAATAAAAGTGAGTTACTACCCAATTGTGTTTTGAAAAATAAAAATAATAATAAAAGACACTTTTATGCCACACAACGATTAACTTTGATAATAAGAAATAGTTTCCTACTACAGTCTATCGAACTACTTTCAAACAAGGACAAATCTTACTGATACTACTCTGCAAACCATACTACTAATGCTGGTCTGGTTCGACTTATCTTTTTTCCTCGAGAAAAGATCATTAACTGGGAGGGCAGTCAGTGACGGAGCCATGCACCCAAGGGAAAACTGGGAGGGTAGTCAGTGACGGAGCCATGCACCATTTTTTCTTAAAATATGTATATATACAATGACACCCCTTAACAAAAATTCTGAATCCGCCGCTGAGGGTAATATCTTTTAGGAGAAGTGCTTCTATAACTACTTCTTTCCCTACAACGCTAAAGTGCTCTCTTTGAGCATCCACCACACACACACACACATAAAATTCCAAACTTCCCTTTTCACAAATTGTTCACATAATTTAAAAGAAATGAACCAACGTGGTGCACGCTCACCAAAAGAAATGCCAAATTTAACGGTGAAAATCCTGTAGACAGACAAAATGACAGCAGAAGAACCATGTCTAAAGTAGGAAGAGAAAGGTTTGTCTAAATAATGTCTACTAGAGAGGAACTACTTATGTTCGTGGAAGAACTGAAGATTTGTCCCCAGCAGCATAAATGCTAGTACTATAAACTAAAAAAACCTACACCCTTTTACAGACATCACCATGTAGCGTCTCCTATAAACCGTGGAGTTATCTCAAATAAGAAGCACATAGCAACGCCAGATGGATAGCAACCAGGATGATATTCCACCTCCATGTCTCCGGCCTCATATCAGAAGCAGTATTGGCTGTACAAACGACAAAAGCATGTTTCAGTTAAGCACATAAGTGTAGCGTGTCATAGGCAGAGCTCAGAAACTGCATAAACTCACCAGGACAAGTTGACTGAGTGCTTGTGGTAAAAATGGTCTGGTTGCTGTAACCAGCATAAGCACAACCTGTGGAATTACAACCTGAAGACGTGACATTCCCAATGTAAAAGCTATCCAGACCTTGGCACTGCATCGAGGGGCATGACTTCCAAAGAGAGGACTTTATCTGAGACGGTTGGCATTGCAAGCTGGGCAAGCAGGTTGGGAAAAAGGACGTATGATGAAACAAGATTAGATTACTGGGAGTCAAAGTGTAAAAAGAAGTGAAAAACCAATATCATCAGTTCAGCGACCTACGTCCAGTTTTTTGCAGCATCACACTTGCATGCTACACAATTGGCAGCAGTGAAGACATATGTGTCATTTGGGACGAGCAAAGGATAGTCCAGTGAGGTGTTGCTCACCATCGATTGGCAAGCTGCAAATCAAACACTTCAACATCATGGTAATCATGGTAGTAGGCCAAATACACACATCCACACAGTTTTGAAATCAACCAATTTGGATTTGCAAATCAGAAAGGAAGTAGACTTATACCTGACTGTACTCTTGGAGAAAAGTACAATTTTCATTTCGCTATTATAAGTACCTTATTTACGTTATTTTCCCTCTATTATGCAACCTTGCATATTTAACGTTCAATTGGTCAGACATTGCTGAATTTCTTTATCTTAACCAGAACCAGCTAACCCTGTGTGACCAATGTGTGTCATTTTCAGATGAGCATGTTGAAAATTAGTAGCTTCAATACACAAGCGCTTCCGTGAAAACTATATAATTCTGCTTAACAAAAAGGTACTCATCTTCTAATACACAGTGACTAAATGAGCTGGTATATCATAGCTTCAATCTGAAAGAGGGGTCGACTTATGTGACTTATTGTCTTATGATACTCTTATTGGAACATCAGTGATCTGGTGAAGCTTACGGCTCGATAGAGTAATGATTTTCTTGTTGAGAACATGTTTCAACAAGACGTGCTATTATTAGTCCTCCACTATGCAGCAGCAACCAGCCAGAAGAAATTCCAAAATACGGTCAATGAATGATATACAAAACTAGCACTAGCAATCTTGATAATCAATCTTCCCATATCATTTTCTCATGGTCTTTTATCCATGCATGGAAATCTTCTTTTAACTCAGTTATTCTGCTTTTCAAGGCATGATGATTACTTTAAGTATAGGAAAACAAGCATCTTCAAAACTAATAAAACCACAAACTAGTTTATTCAATCATTCAGAAAATGGAAAAACTTGATGATTCATTTGACATATGCTTCTAAGTATAATGGGCCATGTGAAATGTCAATCAGATTATACAGATCGGAAACACTCTTGTGACACCAGCCCACAGGGGTCTTGAACTCCAGAGTTCAGGAGTATCTATAGCCTAGGGACTAAAAGGATGACTAAGGTGTGTTGCTACTACATATGTCAATTCAACATTACGAGATGGTCAGAGTTCACGGGAATACAAGTCAGTGACAAGTGAGAAATCGCAATAAACATTAGCCAACATGTGCAAAGACAGCCACAGAACTTAAAGCAAACATCCAAGGTGCAAAGTATGTTTATGATTTTGCTTATTCTTTTATCCCCATATCAACAGACAGCAAAATCAATACATATAATACAGCAGAACATGCATCCTCCAATTAAATTTGGCAATAAATGTTAAATAGCACAGTAGCAATATACAACAACAACAAATACCCATTATAGTCCTACAGGATGGGGTCTGGAAGGGTAATATGTTGGCAGGCCTTACCCAGGTAGGTCAGAGAGACTGTTTCCAATCGACCTGATAGCACAGTAGCAATATACTTGGGAAAAAAAATATTGCACTTTGAAAATCAAATGAAGCTTATCTCAGTTGTTGAAAACACGTTAATATGTCTTTACCTTTCTTCCCAAACTGACTCTCAGGTAAAAAGTTGTTACTTTCTGCAACTTTCTCTCAAATTACTAAAAGTGGGGTTCAGGAAATGAAAAAGGCAAATATAATAGCAGTAAAAAAGGAGTACCTTTAAGGGGAACATCAAGAACAGAGCCAGCTATAAGTTCTCTCGGATCTGATAAACCATTTAATTTCAAAAGTGTATCCTGGGAAACATTGTACTGCTGAGCAATGTCATCGACGGTGTTGCCAACGGCCACAAGGCGACCATAATGAACAACCTTTTCACCGTCAACGTCATCGCAACTACAGGGAAGTGGGACCCACAGCTTATCTCCGGGTTGTATCACATTCGGGTCGGTTATGTTGTTAACCGTCTGGAGTTCCTGAACGGTAAATAAATTGGCGAAGATATCGGAGACGATGTGTGAGAGGAAGTCACCGGATACGACGGTGTAAGTGGGTCGCTTGTTAGATATTCCGGTACCGTTTCTACAGAGACAAGGGAATGGGATTTTGATGGTTTGATTAGCGGGGAGTTTTTGATCAGCAGGGGTGTCGATAGGGAGGTTGTTAACGCCGAGGAGGGAACGGAGGTTCTTGATATGGAACAATTTTTTAACAGCGTTATAGGTTGTGGCGTTGGGTAAAGTGTAGTCAATAATAGAGTCACAGGTTCCGCCGGAACGGCAAGTGAAGGAAGCTGTTGCCGGAGATGAAATAGTGAGCAGACAAACAAGGCATAACAAGGAAGCAAGTGTAGTAGTTAGCCTCAAAGAAGAAACCATTTTTCTGCGTTGTGTGTATTCTCCGTCTGAAAAAGAAAAGCAAAGAATAAACTTGTGGGAGTTACAGAGTTTTGTGTAATTAGTGGGCGTTACAGGTATGACTAGTGGAGAGAGGTGGGGTATAATATAGTTTGGGGGGGGAGGGAGAGGGGAGAAATTAATGGGGAGCTAATACTAAGGAAAATGAGGGTCTGAATATGAGAAAACGAAAAAGGAAACAGTTTACTGCAGAAGAAGGTGGAGAGTGAAAGTGAAAGGAGTGTGGAATAATCTAGTCTTTGCGTCAAGACTTACCATATTTATTTAGTCCAACGTAAGAGATGTTTACGTGTTATACATTAATTATCAAAATTTATTAGTAACAAACAAATTCAGCATTTGATGAAAAATTGATTATGGAAGCACGCAGTTCACATATTACTTGAAGAAGACTGTATTCTACTCCTTCGATTCTTTGGGTTGGTCATGGTCATCATCATTCAAATTTCAAAGGGCAGGGACATTGATAAATTATAGAGAGTGAAGCTGAATAGTTTCTATTTAACCACATAACGTATTACGCTATCCTTTCCTTATGAATAAGCGTCATAATAATTAGGTACAACGTATATTTCATTTTTACTAAGCATATTCTCTGTTTTGATCCGTTTGGAAAAATATAGCAATATATATTTTGAAGTAGCAACTTCAATCCCAACTATTGTTTCAATTATTGTCAATATAAATATAAATTATTCCAATAACCATCATTTCATAGACTAATTAAAGTCAACTAAAATGAGATAAGAAATTATCAAATACCCAAAAACCGTTGAACATAATAAAATAAAATGCGAAAGAGGGAATATTAACCAAGCCCACCACCTAGGATAATAATAATGCATTGAATTCCTTCTTTAATAATGAGAGAGAGTGGGACATTATCTATTCTAAATTCGAGCAATAGACGTTAAGAAAATGTAACGAACCCCACATACACGTGGAAATGAAATTCTAAAAGATATCGAGATTTTGAAATTTTCCCTCTGACCAAAAGCCAAAACGAACGTGTATGAGCAGATAATGTGATATCATAAAGATTTTGTATAAAGGTCAATCCGAATTGCTCCTACAAAATGCCCGAGATCACGAGCCAGATACAGAAAAAATTTGAATCTCATTTACAACTACTTTTTAGGAAAAAGAAGGAAATCCACAATACAAGATGGAATATCAAACAGAAAAACTCAAGGAATATTAGCAGAATAATGAAAGGCCAAACATATGTGAAAATTTGACCAGCCGACAACCTCTGTCCAGGACGTTGTTGTCTTCTAACTCATATCCTGGATTAATGTTTTTTTAAGTCTTTGGAATTAGTAAGAAATGCCTTTGTAATGTAAAGGCTGCAGCGCTTGTTGCTCAGCTAAGCTCAACCATAAGACACCTTAATAAAAGCTACCACTTCAAAACACGAGGCAGAGACTACCTTGGGTTTCAAACTTGGCCACATTAATTAAACATACTCCCACCAAAAATAATTTTATTAAACTTCGAAAATCAAACAAACACTTGAGGCCACATCATTTCAGATAACTCTTTATTATAATTCTTCTCGGATTCTCTTATATTGTAAGCCCCACAATACCTTAAAACAGCTGTACCTCAAAGTTCTGCAGCCAACAATTAATTTCACTAACGTGGAGGCAACCACATTGACTGGGATAGCCACGTGCAGAAGATTTCAGCGCTAAAAAAAAAGCTCAACAGTAACAGCCAGACTAATATAATTCTATAAACGGAGGTTTAAAAAAGTAATTTGGTGCACTAAGCTCTCATGAGGAGCAAACCATAAATATCTATTATATACAGCCTTACTGAGATTTAAAGTTTTTTTTTTCAATTTGCACACCTGGAATATTCATCACTTACCTGATTCCTAAGCATTTGTCTAATGATCTTCAAGGTTCTCACCAAATTTATCAACCTTTAAGTCACGCCTATGAGTGCACCATAGGAAGGATCTACTGCAGTAATAAAATTCGACCAGTTCATAAGCCTTTCTTTTATATACAATCTATTTTTAAAGAGATACTGGCATAGTCTAGTAGTACTATGCCATTATCAAATAGCTCATCGGATGTTTTAGCAGTCATCCATCCAAACATGATTCTTCTTCGTAAAGGAAAATTCCACAACTCCAACAAAGATTCTCATCAAAAGAGTAATGGCCACTTGAGAAATTTCTTCACAACGGCTGATGTCTGCCCGTTCAAAGTTTGGAAAACGATAAAATATCAGTCCCTACATCCAATAAACAACTCCTCCACACACCACTCAAAAGGGCTTCTATAGTGCGCACAAGGGTAAAAAAGAGAGTCAAAGTTTAACATTTTGAACAGCCTCAAGAAACTATATTGTATATGTTAGTTTCATTTTGTAAATAAAATTATATAACCCTAATCTCATATGTATTAGGAGTAGGATATGTTATGTGTTGTGTATAC